>JAQHUG010000034.1:747058-761126 GCA_028555095.1 Dicrostonyx torquatus | reverse complement strand
CATAGTGAGCAAGAGATAGGATATCAGATTTAGTGAAAACAAAACATATAAAAACAAAATCTCAAAATGCTCCAGCCAATTTCAATATAAATAATGACTACTTTTATGTGATATTTTTCTAGTATTAAAAATACTAAAAACAAATAATGGTATCTTGAAATTTGCAGGCAAATGGATGGAGCTAGAAAACATTTTTGAGTGAGGCAACCTAGACCCAGAAAGACAATTATCACATGTACTCACTCATAAGTGGTTTTTAAACATAAAGCAAAGAAAACAAGCCTATAAGTCACAATTCCAGAGAACCTAGACAACAATGAGGACCCTAAGAGAGACATACATGGATCTAATCTACAAGGGAAGTAGAAAAAAACAAGATCTCCTGAGTAAATTGGGAGTATGGGGACCTTGGGAGAGAGTTGAAGGGAGGGGAGAGGCAGGGAGGGGAGCAGAGAAAAATGTAGAGCTCAATAACAATCAATAAAAAATATAAAAAATAAAAATACTAGAAACTGTACCTGAAAGGAACTAGGGAGAATAGACATGTTTCAATATGCCAATATTTCATAAGTCTATATGAAAATTATACATTTATTTTAGGAACACTTCAGAGGCTATTGACAGGATTGAATATCTTTGGTATTGGTCTGAGCTTTAATTTGCTTTTTTATAAAACCCAGTTTGGAAGCACGAGAACTACACTAGAGCTAGCTATTTTTGATGACTTGTCTTCTAGGGGTCATGCAAAGCCCTTATTTCAGTTATCACATATGGTCTTCAAAGCCAAGGCTTGGCAGGGCTGGAGAGATGGGCCAATAGTGAGAAGTACTGGCTCTTGCAGCCATTCAGGGTTCCATTTCCGGAATCCCCAAGGTGGTCCACATTCTCTTGTGATGCCAGACGTGTGTTCCAGCGGATCCTGTGCTTTCTTCTGATCTCCATTTACTTTCTAAGTTGCTGTTAATACATATTTCACATAATACATAATAATACTAAATATATAATATATATTACATGTGTGTGCATGCATGTGCATGTGTGTGTGCATGCACACACACACACACGCACACACACATATATAAACACCTAAACAACCAAGAGTTGGCAAACAAGTCTAGTTTTACTGATTGGTTTGTTTGTTTTGTTTTTTTAAGCACTGAATCAAAGTTTATTACACATATGAAGGACAGAAAATAAGAAAAAGAAGCTATCTCATAAAATCAAGAGGTTAGAGATGGACAGTGTAGAGTGGTCGGCCAGCATGCATGGTATCCTAGGTTCAATCCCCAGCACCACATAAAAGGATTTAGAATCCTCACACTTGAGAAATGGATATAGAATAACCAGGAGCCAGGCAGTGGTGGTGCGTGCCTTTAATCCCAGCACTCAGGAGGCACAGGCAGGGGGATCTCTGTGAGTTCGAGGCCAGCCTGGTCTACAAGAGCTAGTTCCAGGACAGGCTCCAAAGCTACAACCCTGTCTTGAAAAACCAAAAAAAAAAATCCTCCTCAACAACATGAAGAGTTCAAGGCCAACTTTGGATATAAGAGACCCACCCTGTTTAGCTGGGAGGAGGAAAGAGATTAAGGGAATATCAGGAATATCCAAGAGATAAGAGAGGATAATGGGGTATGAATATGATTGAAATTCATTATATATACATATGAGGATGTTGTTATGAAATATATTATTATGAATAATTAACATGCCAATAAAGACATTTATTGAAGTAATGTCGGGTATCATCTCACAACTGTAATTCCATCTCTTGGAAGACAGATGCTATAGATTGTCACGCTCAGGTTACAGAGAGAGACTCTTTCTCAAACAAGCAAGCAAAAATACAAACAAGAAAATAAGGGGGCTGGAAAGATGAGTCAACGGTTAAGAGCAACGGTTGCTCCTCCTGAGGACCCAGGTCCAATTCGCAGCACTTATGTGACTGTTCACACCCAGTTTCATGAGATCCCATGCCCTCTTCTGGCTTCCAGGCATCAGACAAATACATAGTTTTAGTGAAAGTAACATCTAGAATGGTGAATCTAACGTATTAGCTGCACCAGAGTTTATGATTTAGAAATTCTGCTGCGGGGTTGAGTCTATATTTCCAGTTAGTTCTCGCATAATAATTCCCATGCTGCTGATTTGAGGATCTAAATAAAGTTGTCTACCTGTCTATGTACCTATTGGTGTACTTTCTTTTTTTTTTAATTTGACAATATTGCTTTTCTTTAAAAATATTTTAGTACATTTATTGAAGGTGTTGTTATTATTCTCTTATATAGAGTGAATGAATGGACACCTAAGAGGTTAGGTAACTTTGGAAAGATTTTCAGTAAATCTTAAAACCCACAGTGATGTACACTGAATTCCAAAGTCTGCTCAGACTATATCATCAAGGTAGAGTGTGCATTTAATTTGTCCTTCTTGGACTAAGCAATGAGGAAACTAATTCGTGATTTATGATTTAAACCTGCATCCATCCCAAACATAAATCTGATAGAGTGGAATAGTGGCTAAGTCCTCAGGCTGTACAGCTGCACTGTTTAGATCACAGCTCTGTCACTTAAGTTTTTCTATATCTGCTTCCTTCCCCCATAAATTAGAGATGATAATAGTAGTACCTATTTGCATGATTCAATGAGATCATATCTCAAAAGAAATCCATGAGTACTGGATATAAAATACAGAAGACATGGGCTAAATTTATTTCACATCACTATTATTTTAAATTATCGTTTAACTTTTTATATTTTTAAATTTTACTTTATGTGCGCGAATATTTTGCATGCATGTATGTATATGTATTACATGTGTACCTGGTGCCCACGATGGTCAGGAGAGGGCATCAGATTCCTCGGAACTGGAGTTACAGATTGTACCCAAAGCACCTCCCAGAGTTGCCGGTCAGCATAACTCAACCACGACGTTCGCAGAACACATTGGTGCCATCTGTTGAGTAATGGATGAGCAAGGAGACTCTCCCGCTTCTTTACAAGACTTGACTTGGGCTTGATCACATCTTTTAGTCTCCTGGCAGATCACAGGGGCCCAGGAAAGGCCTGCGGTGAAGCACTGCCAGCCTTCACGCACTGCCGGCTGGGCCTGGACCTCTCCTTGCTGTCTTCTTTGCTATTTAGAGTCTCAATATTCACACCCAGAGCGTCCAGACTGACTAAAGATGCCATCAGAGCTGCCTGAGAGCAGCCTGCTTGAAAATGCAAGCTAAGCCACCGTCTTTATTCTTTAGCTTGATGGTGAGCCACGAGAATAGGAAAAGCCACCTCCTCTGTGCTGGGAATGGTAGTGGTTATATGTTGTGTGTGCCACTATTCTACCTTCATTTCTGTGCCTGTGATGAAATATCCCGACATAAAGCAGCTTAGGGGAAGAAATGTTTTTTTTTTTTTTTTTTTTTTGCTTACAGTTCCAGATTACAGTCCATTGTTATGGGGGAGTCACAGAGGTGGGAGCTTGGGACATCTGGTCCCAACACAGGGAGAAATGAATGCACACATGTTGCCTGCTTGCTTACAGTCAGCTAGCTTTCTTCATTTAAAAAAAGATTTAGTTTATTTTATATGTGTGTATTATATATATGCATGTATATACATGCATATATATGAATATTTCTTTTGCATGTATTTTATGTGTACCATGTGTGTGCCCACCCACAGAGGTCAGAAAAGAAGATCAAGTCCCCTGGCTCTGGACTTACTGATGGTTGTTAACGACCATGTGGCTTACATGTGGGGGCTGGGAACTAACCCCAGTCTTCTGCTCCTATGGAGTTCCTGCTCTTAAATGTCAAATTATCTCTTAAGCCCCAGCTTCCTTCTCTCTTATATAGCTCAGGGCCCATCCTAAGGAATGGTGCTACTCACAGTGGTCCAAGTCAATTAATAAGCATCATGATCCCACCCACCCTAATCCCAGACTTGCCCACAGGCCCATATGATTTAGTTAATTCCTCCTCAGTTGTGACTGTTTTTTCAGATGATTCTAGGTTGTGCAAATTGACATGTAAAGCCCAAATCGCGCGTGCGCGCGCACACACACACACACACACACACACACAAAAACAAAACCCATATTGGTTTTCTGAGATGATTGGGAGATATGGTTGTTCCCAAAGAAGAATGGGCATGGAAGCCTTGGGTCAACTGTGTATGAACTGTCACAAGGCTAATGAATAGAAAGTACCTTAAGTCCCAGTTGTGATGACTGGAGGCACTGCTGAAATGAAGCAGAAGCAGGACGTTTGCATGGTTCAGATTCCTCAGAACAGGAATAAGAAAATAGGATTATTTTCTTGGATTAGGTTCAGCATTCCTAGATCTAGAAAATTCTTGAAAGCTGTGGGTTTAGTGCAGAGGTGAAGGGGCTAGAGAGACGGGGGAGCAGTCTGCAGTAAGCCACAAGGACTACATTAGTGCAGGGGTGAATGGGCTAGAGAGACGGGGGAGCAATCTGCAGTGAGGCACGAGGACTAATGCTAGTTTTTGTTGGTGTGATAAACACCAGGACCAAGAGTGACCTAGAGAAGGAAGAGTTCATTTTGGTGTTTGGTTGCAGAAGGATAAGTCCGTCATGGTGGAGAGGCATGGCGACAAGTGGGAGACATGGTGTCCAAAACAGAAAGCTGAGGAGGTCACCTCCTCAACCACATCAGGAAGCAGAGAGAGAACTGAAGATGGGAGATTTTAAGCTCTCAAATTCTAAAGTCCCCAGTGTCATACTTCCTTCAGCAAGGCTGCATCTCCTAAACTTCTCCAAACAGTGCCACCAACTGGGGAGCAAATATTTCAATGCCAGAGCCCATGGGAGACGTTCTCATTTAAACCGGCACAGGGTGAAGGATGGACAGTTCCCGGATTCTTTTTCTTGTGTGCCTCAACTCTCCAGATGACATTTTCATTTTTCAGTCTCCTCCTTCGGCATTCTTTCTTCATTAATTGATTCAGCAAGTGTTTACTGTATGTCTCTGTGCACCGAGCATTGTGTAAGGCCTGGGGAAGACACAGCCTGACTCTTGCCAGTCCCCTGGGGACACCACAATCAAGTCAGGAGGTCGGTTAAGTGTTGTAAGACAGGAACATGGAGAGTCAGGAGACATCAAAAACGGATAGGAGAGGGACGGGGTGGTTGAGGAAGGCTTCTCTTGGCTCAGAACTGAGGCCTTGTCAAAAAGAGAGGTTAAGTAAGTCACAGCTTAAAAACTCTGGCAATTAGTAAGCAAAGGCGTTTAAGCTGGGATTAAGATTTACCTGATGCTTTTTTAATAATTAACTTTTTTATTTAAAATTTTTCATTGGGAACTGGAGAGATGACTCAGAGGTTAAGAGTATTGGCTACTCTTCCAGAGGTACTGTGTTCAATTCCCAGCGACCTCATGGTGACTCACAACCATTTGTAGTGGGATCTGATGCTCTTTCATCAGGCAGGCATGCATTCAAACAGAATACTGTATACATAACAGATAAATAAATATAAAAAAATCTTTTTCATTCAGTATGTTTGATCATAGCCTTTCCCCTCCCTCGACTCTTCTCAGATCCTCATCACCCCCTTAACCACCCAGCTTCCAAGCAAACAAAAAACCCCAATGAAAAATCAAAAGAAAGCCAGGTGTGCTGGCCATGCCTTTAATTCCAGCACAGGAAGAAGGGTAGATCTCTATGAGTTTGAGACCAGCCTAGTCTACATAGTGATTTCTAGGACAGCCAAGACACACACACACACACACACACACACACACACACACACACACACACACACACACACACAAAGAAAAAGAAGAAAAAAGGAAGAAAGAAAATCAAAACAAAGAGAAAACAAAAACCTGTTAAAAAACACAACCCACAAAGACAAAGCAAAAACCACACAAGAAAACAGGCGGTTTGTTGGTCATCTACTCCCGGGCATGGAATCTGCCCTGGCATGCCTTGGTAAACTCAATGACACTTTATGGGACAATGTTGATTGTTCCCTTTCCCAGTAGATATCAATTGCAAATAGCTTCTTGGCTAGGGGTGGGGCTTTGTGTCGACTCCCCTTCTCCATGCTGGGATTTTTGTCTGGTTTTAACCTGTACACCGTGTCACAGTCTTCGTGTACCTGACCTTTGAGAACTGCCTGCCTGTCCTTATGTCTCTAAACACTTGTACCATCACTCTCAAATGTTTCTATTTAGCAGCAGCTTGAACAGTGGGAAGAAACAGTGGAGTTACACTCACCCACCCTGATGCCATGCTGTGCATGCAAATGCCCAATGCAAGGCCCTTTTCGCAGCTGTGAGCCCCAGGGGGCCCAGCCTTGTGGAGAAAAGCATTGTTAGGCTGGAGGGATAGTGTAAGAGTATCCGAGGTCATCAAATTCGTCACAATGCCCTCTTCACTCCATAACAAGGCAGCTATCAATTGTCATGCAGGACACACACACACACACACACACACACACACACACACACACACACACACACCGCTTGTTGATTGCTTGCCTTCTTAGACAAACATGAATCTAATAAATTAATTGCTTTCATTCTTAGACGGATGTAAGTCTAACAAATTGACAAATGTGTGCGTTTGCCCGGGTCCCAAGTTTGATGTTAGCAAGTTGCCATTGTGTTTGAGAGCAGTATCAGTGGCCGGTTTTCTCCTCTCCCCACTGCCAGGAGAAGATGAGAAGAGCTGAAAGGCAGAATTGGGGGCAATCTTTTTGTCTATTTGAATTTCTTTCTGGGGAAGGAGGTCCGGGAAGCTCAACTCTATCTATGCCAGACATTGTAGAACTTACTGTAAGCGATGGAGGTGCAGTCCTTGTCTTGAAGGAGCTTTTCAACATCTCCTTGCAGTGGAGAAAACATGGCGAGGAGGAGGGGTGGTGAACTTTGGACAGTTCAGGCTGGGATCTGATGCCTATTTCACCACCATCTAATTAACCAAATGATAGCATCATATTCTCATTGATAAAAAATGTCCACGACAACGCATATAAACCGATAACTTACTATGTGCTGATATTATTGCCCCTCTTGCTGTGTTTCTTACTGCTTTTAACACAGCCCTGCAAAGTCCTGTTCTGTCCCTGGCTGGCTGTCTATGGGCAAATTACTCAAACTGGATTTTGTAATCAGTCTGACTGGCTCACCGGGGCAGCTCTCGCTCGAGTCCAGGCTGTCATCACTCTCAACGCCATCACTCTGGCCGCCCATTGCTGGGCTTATTGACACAGCGTTCTTTCTCAGTCAGCAAGAGGGTAAGCTCTGGGAGCAGGTATTTGGGGGTCTTTTGTGACTTTGGGGGTTCCAGTTCCAGGAACACTCATGTCCTAGGGTCACATTGAGCGCAGTGCTCTCTGTCATTAAGCTTAAGTTATGAGGTATGTCTGAGATAGAGCCCAAACTGAGTGGCTGGCTTGTCAGCTTCTTAGCACTGGCATCTCCAACTGTGCTATAGCTGAGTCAGACAACCGGGGCAGTCGTCAATAGTAGGATCATACGAGACTGGCAAAAATTCGTGTGCCAGAGGTGATTTATTTATTTATTTTTACCAATTTTCAGAAAGTAAAGGAAATACCTGCAGAAAAAGAGAGGGAACTAAGGATAGAGAGAATGACCTGTCACTTGAGATCATAGTCTGTGACACAAATTTCCCCAAGTCTAAGTCTTAGGAGGCTTCCCAAACCGGCTGTATCAGTCAGGGGACACAAAAAACAGCGTGCCAAGAGAATGACCCCAAACTGCTATGGTAGCTAAATGAGGAATTGCCCTGGTCAGTATCAATTTTGTTTCTGAACTGTCTTTGAGTCCTCTCAAACAATTTCTCGTGCTCCCCCCTAAAAACGCTGGGAGAGGTTCATTCAAGGCAATATAACTAATGTTCCGTGGCACCATATACTGTAGCAGAAACTTCTCAGAAGCTGGACTCTGCTGAATCTTAATGTTGACTTTGTCCCTCGCTAGTGCGTGAGCTTGGGCAAGTGGTTTTAGTTTCTCTTTGCCTTTGAAAATAAATAGACTATATAATGGATCTATAATGGACTTATAGTTCAACTATAAGTTGAATATATAATGGGATCTATAATATGCAGGGTCAGTGAAAGTGTTAGTGAGATCATCCCTGTTCAATGTCTGATCCATTTTAGGGGCTTCACTGAGAGTGGCCACTGTTATAAACAATTGACACGACACCGATTATTTGATTCAGTCTACACCAAAAGTATAAAGAAGGCACTGTGGCTGTTACCATTTTCACAGGAGGAACTGGAGGTTTAGTGAGGTTTCCCAACTCACTCCAGGCCACATGTCTCGTAAGCATCCAAGTTCTGATCCTGACCAAGGCTGACAACCCAGGATTTTGGTAATTAGCAAGTTGTATAACGTTTCTCCCAAGAGCAGCAGAAGCTTAGCTGGACAGAGTAAGGTCCAGAACTTCTGCACCCTCTTGCATAACACTCTGCTTGGCAACCCGAAGTTATTGGATTTAATAAATATACTGGCTTACTGTTTGCAAGGCATAGCGAAGACGCTATAAGGCTAGGACAGGCAACACAAGGTCAGTTTCTGTTCTGCTTGTTTTCTAGATCAGTTCAGAAGGACATCGCTCCATCTCTCCTCTCTCAAAAGATTCGTGAAGGATGTTTCTTTCTCCTTTTAATTAATTAAATCACATCCTTTCACTGACATAGCTAAATAGACCTTACCAGTGATCTATCGATCCATCCATATTCTATTCTCTGGATTTCTCCCAGGAGATGAAATGGCAAGAACAAGAAGGTATAGGAGCTCTTTCCCCTTATTCGCCAAGAGAAAGAAACAGCTCTGTTTAGTGTGATTTGACCACTCTTTTCTGTTTATTACGGCGACAGACACGGGCTCCGTGAGAGGGCTTTACGGAGAGAGAGGAGCAGTAGGCATCTAGGGTTGGAAAGGACCTTAGATGCCTTTGGGTCCTCTCAATTGAGACATTGTGCCGGAATTCTTGAGTCACTGAGGCTTTCTGCTAAAAGAGGACTTCTCTCGCTGCTTACCAGCTCTGTCTCCCATCACACCCAACGGGAAGCGTGAAGCTCACAGTAAAGCCTGCAAAGTCCTGCCCGAACCAGAGCCCGTGACGACAGTGCCCCTTACTGCTACTCTTCTGTACTCTCTCAACCACACTGGCTTCCCTGAACACACCACCCTACTCCCACCATAGGGCCTCCACGCTCACCGTCCTTCTGAAGAGAATCTTGGACCCTCCTTTATTTTTTTTCCAGGTTTCAGGTCAAATGTCATTTTGGGGGAAAGACTTTTATCACTGTCTTGTAGACGGTTGCACTCCCTGCTCTAACTTCCTTATCAGCGGCCAACTACCCGATACTGTATCTCTTCTCTTGCCAAAATGCGGGAAACACACGGTAGATGCTACGTCCTCAGTGTGTAACGTATATTAGGCACTCGGTGAAAGTTTGTTGAATGAACACATGAAAGAGGACTTAGTGGAGTGTGCAATAGAGGCACCCTTCATTCCATCCCACTGTGCCTCTCCCAGGCTCTTGGTCTTCTAGTGAGATGGTAACATAACACACCCCGAGGAGCCTGGGCAGCTCTGTGTTTAGCAGAAACAAATGCTGCTTAGCAGAGCCGGGGAGTCGTCTCCTAGATCAGGCAGGGTCACAGAGACCTAAGGACAAACACGGGCACCTGTGGGCCTTGCTTTTCTCAGAACTCCTAGTTGCCTTTTACAAAAGTTGTTGTTCATGTTGGCCTCTCTTTGTGTGGACGTATAAATGATAATGTGTATTTCAAGGTTATTCCAGGTGGATTAATCCCTGTCTCTGCCTCATTTTTAATGTCTTAATTTTACCCTGTCAAGATACATTTAAGTTTACCAACATCATTATTGTTGTTGGAGTCAAAGTGTCATTATGTATCCCTTGCTGGCTTGGAATGACCTATGGAGACCATAGAGATCTGCCCACCTCTGCCTGCCAAGTGCTGTGATTAAAAGCGTGCACCACCATACCTGGCCCAGATACATTCACACTGAATTCCGTCCATGGCAGCTAGTCACTCACTGCCATGTTCATTTTAAGAACATATTTTCAACTTATGGTTCAGGAACCAGGAAACTACTACTTCTCCCCTAGAGAGAAGTTCCCAGATAGACTTATGGCGACAGATTTTTTTTCTTTGGACTGCCAGCTCACAAATCATGATGTGGAAACATTAATTTTAAAAAAGATTTATTTATTTATTATGCAAAAAGTGTTCTGCCTGCTTGTATGACTTTACACCAGAAGAGGGCACCAGATCTCATGTCAGATGGTTGGGAGCCACCAGATGGTTGCTGGGAATTGAACTCGGGACCTCTGGAAGAGCAGCCAGTGCTCTTAACCTCTGAGCCATCTCTCCAGCTCCCAGAGACTTATCATTAATTATGAACGCTTAGCCTATATAGCTTAGGTTTGTGCCACTAGCTCTTATGACTTAAATTAGTCCATTTCCATTCCTCTGCATATTGACACATGACTTGTGGCTTTTGCCTCTCCTCCTGGGTTTCTTGCTTCCTCTGAGTCTAGCTGGTGACCCTCCTTTCTTCTTCGCCAAGACTTCTCTGTCCCTAGAGATCCCACCTAACCTCTTCCTGCTTAGCTATTGGCCATTCAGTTCTCTATTAAATCAATCACAGTAACACGTCTTAACACAGTATAAAGGAATGTTCTATAACAGACTTTACTCTTCATGTCATGTGAGCCATTGGAAGAAGACACTCCTTTTTAGGACCTGGGCTTCCCAGATGCTGTCTACCAGGATATAAATCCTGGACCTTCAGCCTTTTCTGAACAGTAAATTTCTTGAATGCACAGACCAGTCGGTTACTGGTGTTTGTTACATTGCCCCAAAGAGGCCAATACATTTCTTCTCCCAATTGAAACATGTGGGTTTTTTTGTTTGGTTGCTTGCCTTTTATCTTGATATTCCTAATACTAAGGAATCCTGGTACCAAGCAAGGTTTCATAAGCCCTAGCTGACCTTGTGCAGGCTTTCTATGTCTGCGTTGAACCAGTATACTATGACTTTGTCAAACTTTGGTTTTCCTGAGTTTAGGGAAATTGCCTAACAATGGCAAGAATTATTTTCTGATGGCCTAGGAATTTTGAAACGACACGCCAAGGTCCTCGTCACTCTCTCATGGCTGGTGCTTCTGTTTTGGAGGTCACAACAAGGCCAGCCTAGATCAGAGGTTTCTCTGTGGTTTCTGTTATGGTTACCACCCACTAATCAGCTTTGCGGGGACTCGGGTCCTTCTCCACGTAGCCGAGAGTCCCATTTTATGAGAGCTTGCTAGTTTTCTTCTAATTTTCATTGGGGATCTGAGAGAAAAGATGACTTTCCCACCAAAGAGGGACTGGACCTTAGGATTATTGCCAGGTATATTTGATGTTGTCTTCACACTTGTTGATGATGATAATATCCTAAAAGCTTTATGAACATTAAGCGAGATGATCTGTGTAAACTGTCTGGGAAAATACGGGCCTTTCTGGAGACCAGCTACCACATACGAGGTTTCCTGCAAGCCGGTGATAGTACCTTGTTTACTCCTCATCTGAAATTTCCCATTCCTTGCTTCTGGTTCATTTACCCCCAACGTTTTTCGTCTGCTTTTCCACTTAAAACAAAACCAAATCCATCTTTCGCTCACTGTATTAGATCTCTCTCTGCTGCCTGAACTGCCTTCGTCTGCAGTCAAGGGTGCTTTAGAGCTGAAGGCTGGGCACAACCCGCTGCTCCGTTCATTGCAGAATGTCGGAAAGTGAATAAATCTTCACTCTGTCTCAGAGGGCTCGGTTTTTTTTTTATTTTTATTTTACCATTTGTTCTTGAATTGCAAAGTATTATTGCTCTTAAATCCCCACAGCTGCCCCTCATATTATTCATAGTTCATTGCCACTAAGGTTCAAGTTTTACAGGCAAGACCTGGATCCTCTTATAGGCTGTGTTCCTTGACAGTAACATGGAACATGAAGCCTGATGAAAGGGCTGTATAGGCCGGCAGAGTCTCGGGAAGTCATCTTCTCAGGGATATGGGGAGACTGTTCCCAGACAGAGGTCCACACCACGGCTGAAATGCTTTGTCCCTCCTGTGGGGTGTTAGGTACGCAGGGGGAGTGGCGTGACCCTGGAGACAACTTTGAACATGCATCCTTCAGAACTAAGATCAAAGTTAATGCTGTTTTTCTATTGATCAAATACTTGGGAGTTTTCTTTTCTGCAGCTAGAATCTCGCTAGTTTGCATGTGTGTTTGAGTCACTAGCTTTCATGGGTGTTTGAGTGTGTATGTGTGTGTGCGCACACGTGTCTATCTATGTACCCTGTGCTGACTTGGTATTTGAGATTCACCTACCTCAGCATCCCAAGTGCTGGGATCCTAGGTGTTCACTTCTACGCCAGGCTGTTAGTTTTTTTGTTTTTGTTTTTTTTGTGTGTGTGTGTATGTTTTAAAGGTTTATTTATTTATGTATAAATAAATGTTTGCCTGTATGCCAGAAGAGGGCATCAGATCTTATTATAGATGGTTGTAAGCCACCATGACGTTTACTGGGAACTGAACTCAGGACCTGTAGAAGAGCAGTTAGTGCTCTTAACCTCTGAATCATCTCTCCAGCCCTTTTCTCACATGTTTTAAAGATAACATCTTTAAAATGACCAGGCAGTGGTGGCGGCACACGCCTTTAATCCTAGCACTCAGGAGGGAGGGGCAGGAGGATCCCTGAAAGTTCGAGGTCAGCTTCAAACAACCAGAACTAGTTCCAGGACAAGCTCCAAAGCTACACAGAGAAACTCTGTCTCTATAAGACAAAAGACAAAAAAAAAAAAAAGACTAAACAAAAAAGATAACACCTGTGAAGACATACTGACAACCAATACATCCTTTCTAATGTGAAATGTTCAAATATCACTGTTACTTACTTTTAGAGTGTTTCATTATATGTGAGCGCAGGCTCCTATCAGAGCGCCATCCCTGTCACGTTGTCTGACAGCCCTGAATCCCATTCTCTAAGTTCTTTCCCACTGGGGAGGTTTCTTCTCAATAAGACAGTACAGCAGGTGGCTTTGTACAACGCTTCTTTTGCTTAGCCTGGAGGCATCTGCACTGCTTGCATGGTTCTGAAGCCCTGAGGTTTTCCTCTCCTCGTCATGCTCCAGGATCCAGGAGCTCTGAGTGGATCCAGGAGCATCCATACTGGTGGGTGCTTGCCCACTTGTTTTGGCAGCAGAATGACAACAGATCAGAGATCCCAAGACAGCAAGCCTATCCTTGCTTTCCTCCTGATCTTGGGGAAAAGCACTCACGCTGTCTTTCACCATCAGTTATGGTGGCATCAGCTCTCTCTCTCTCTCTCTGTCTCCCTCTCTTCACTGGGCAAGGGGAGTTCTGCTCTGCTCTGACTTTGCTGAGTCTCAGTAGCTCTTGTTTGCTTGATGGGTGAAGCAATTGTGTTTCCTCTTCGGAGAGGCCATTGTGCTGGGAATGCTTGCCTCGCCATTCTGGGAACAAGCACAAACTTCCTCCTAGACTGGAGTTCAAACGCAGTTCTTCAGTAGAAACTGAAGTCAGCACTACTGTGTCTGGGTCTCATGTCTTCTAAGCCATGTCTAGAATCACCCCAGCTTTGCCAAACAGCATCTCTTGAGATCCAAGAGAACGTGGAATGGGAAGTTTGCAGCATTATACATTGATCTATTGTTTCCCTAAGTTAAATGAGTTTCCTTGAACCTGTACTACCGCTAAGCACAGGTATTGAGAGTGTGAGGGCAGGCGTTGGAGATCTTACTCTTCTGAACTGAGGAATTGGTGATGTCTGTGTGTGCATGCATGTGCTTACATGCGTATGCGTATTTTATGTTTCAAGTGCTTGGTTACTTGCTTAACCTATTATATAATTTGTTCTTCCCGTTAATCTTGTGTGATAAAAACTATTTCTTTTTATAGAAGTAAGTCATTTAGAGAAACTGAGTTGGGGTGGAGAGATGGCTTAGTGGTTAAGGGCTGCTCTTCCAGAAGTCCTGAGTTCAATTTC
>JAQHUG010000034.1:669537-727976 GCA_028555095.1 Dicrostonyx torquatus | reverse complement strand
AAGAAATGAAAACTTATAACTTATTTCAAGAAGGGCACTAGCCATTACATGGGTACAGTACTAATAATCGAAATCATGAGTAGAGCCAACGTCTGTCACTCTGTTTAAAATTGCTGTCCTGCTATGCATATCACAGGTTGCTTCATTCAGGACTCAGTTCAGTCTGGAATTACTGTTACGTGCCTCTCAGTTTGCGAATAAGGAAGCTGTGCTTTATGTAAGTCGGGCAACATGCTTGAGGGACCCAGGTAGCAGATGCTGCAGGCAGGCTTCTCATCCAGGGTCTGACTGCATCTCCACACCAACTGCTTCCAAGTGCCACTCCTCCGCTGGTGTGCCATGACCGCCCCCTAAGCTGTTGTCCTTGCCTGTTGTTTGAACGGCAGAGTTATCTGACTCTCCATGGACCAACACGTCTGGATCCTGCAAGGGTAGATGCTTCGAGCTCCAAGAGGTGGGACCTCCTGACTGTCGCTGTGACAACCTGTGTAAGAGCTACAGCAGCTGCTGCCATGACTTTGATGAGCTCTGCTTGAAAACAGGTATGTGACTTCTGGATGACTCTCACCCCCAGCAGAAGGCATAGTGACTCCCAGCTGTGGGCGCACCGCTGCTTCAGCCTATTTGCGTAGTGGGTTTTACTTTGTTTCTTGAAGGACTGACGGTTGTGTGAAGGATGTACTTTGTATGAATAACTTGACTCAGCCCGAAGATGGCGCTTTCCAACTGCAGGCAGTGAGGACTGCTCTTCAAAGCGTTTGAAGAGCCTTTGTCCGTCTTCCTCAGTTCCCTCTCCTTCTCGTCACCTCTTGCTCACTGCTAGGGTATGTAGGCTCCAGTTGTGCCCATTTTAAAGCATTAGGTTTAAAGTTTTAATTTCTGGCTATTTGTGCACATGGAAAACATTTATGGAATCGATGTGGGGTCCTGTGCTCTGGGCAGTTCTGAAATCTTCCCAAAATTTCCCAATTTTATTTATCCTGTAGCAGAATGGTTATTGGGACATATGAGCTGTTGGATCAATGCATACCAGTCAAGGGAAAAAGTATGCTTGGAGACTTCTGTCATCATGCTTACTCTGTTTTCAAAGCCAAATGTTCTTAGATAAGACTTTTGGGGTATCTTGCGTGTTCACCACCATGCCCCTGCCCCTGGGCAAAACCTCATTCTATTTACCTAAGAAAAATGGCAAGGACCCCACTTTGAACACTGGAGACTGATTTCTCAATTCCCCTGACAAATTATTACTTTCATGCATGGGTGGTATTTTGGAGGGCCCAACTTACCACTGCTACTTGTCTGATCTTCTTAATGATATTATTGGCAATGATGCAGTATTGCCTTTACTTAAGTGTTAGTTCTGGATTTATTTGAAAATTGACATAAATTCCCTTACCAATTAGGACTTATTTTCCCCACAGCCTGAAAACTATAAGGGCTTTATTAGTTTATTTTGTGTGTAACATGTTTTTGAAGCATTCAGATACATTTTTTTCTTGTGCATTTCTTGTGGAACTCTACCGGGTTCTTCAGCTGTGGCTCCAGAAGCTTAGGGAACTGAGACTCTTGTAAATTGAGTCTACGGGCGGAACAGACGTCCCATGGAGCTCTTGGACTCTAGGCCAAACTGCAAACCAGCAATCTGTCTGCTTAGCACCGAGGAATCTAGAACATTTACATTTCAGCCGTGCTGTGACAGCCTTGTCGCCGACAAGTTCTGTTGGCCTTCCACCATGGTCTTCAGACTCCTTGCAAAGTTTGCGCCCCTGACTCTAGCTTCGTTCTCTTTGAATGTAACTCGGGCCTTTCTCCCTAGTTTAATAAGACTATAGCATCACTTTATAAAACACTTTACTCTCTGGTGTCCAGCGTCAACATGTATTGAATGTGGAAGAATCTAATGTCAAATAACAATGAAAAGTCGAGAGGAGAAACGTTTTAGAGGTTCTGCTGTGCCATCCAGGAAAAAAGCCTAGGATTTCACTATAAACTCTCTCTGGCTCTCTCTCCCTGTTTAGTGCGTCTGGATAGTGTATGTATAATTATGTTTGTATTTATGTATACAATCATGTGGGAGGCAGTGTCTGTATCTATGAGGCTTTTAAAACACCGCCCTTTCAAATGGCAGCACCCGCTCCGTCAAAACAGTTGGAACAGAATTCACTGACTGTTACACCTCTGTCTGTTGAATTTCCTAGCACGGGCTTCCTCTTGGTAGAATGTCGTGAAGGATCAGCCTGGCTTTAGAGCAGTGGTTCTCAAGCTTCCTAATGCTGCGACTCTTTAATACAGTTCATGTCATTGTGGTGACTCCCAACTAAAAAACTGTAATTTTGCTACTGTTATGTATCGTAATGTAAATATCTGTGTTTTTAGGGAACTATCTGATAGTCTTAGGCAACCCCTGTGAAAAGACTGTTCATTCTCCAAGAGGGGTTGTGACCCTCAGGTCGACAACCACTGGTTTAGAAGATCATTGTTTCTTTCTACCGACTACACATCTTGAAAGATGAAGTCTTGACGTTTCCACGTGTACTGCAGTTCCGAGACACTTTCCTTGATCGTTCTGCCTCTTTCATGCCTTCCCAAGGTTGAATGACGGTGTCTGGTGATTGCATAAATATCTCTCTTGGATGAGAGTTCCAGGAAGATGGAGCTCTTGTCTTGCCTTTTGTTTTGTTTTTTCAAGACAGGGTTTCTCTGTAGCTTTGGAGCCTGTCCTGGAACTAGCTCTTGTAGACCAGGCTGGCCTTGAACTCACCAGATCCACCTGCCTTTGTCTCCTGAGTGCTGGGATTAAAGGCATGCACCACCACTGCCCGGTGGAGCGCTTGTCTTTTGCTCTTCTCTAAACCCTCAGCACCCGGAGCATGGAAAACAACGAGACAGACAGGTTATAGGAGAAACTAACTCTGTGAATTAGCCGTGGATGCTCTTTATGTAACAGCCCTCAGGTTTAAGAATCATAGTTGATTTTCAACACCATTCTAAGGGTGTTTAATAAGTGTTCATTCAACAGCTAGAATGTGCCAGTTAATCTCATAGTCTTATATCTGAGATGGAATAGAAACGTTTCTTTTTAAAGTTTTCACAAGACTTGTGGTTTATTGGCTAAAAAAAAAAGAGCAATTAAAAATATGATAATAAGTTGGGTGGTGGTGGCAAACACCTTTAATCATAACACATGGGAGGCAGACGTGAGCAGATCTCTGTGAGTTTGAGGCCAGCCTGGTCTACAGAGCGAATTCTAGGACAGCTAGGACTGTTACACAGAAAAACCCTGTCTCGAAAAACAAACAAGCAAACAAAAAACGGAAGCAAAAACTAACCCCCCCCAAATGACAATAGTGCTGGGATTAAAATGAAAAGGTTACTTTTTTGAATGTTTCTTTGAAGAATTGAGTCCTGAGTTATCACTCAGGCAGGACTGTAGCCCATTTACTGACCTCCTTAGAGGCAGGGAGCTGTCTTCTGTAGACCACCACATTTTGGTCAGTTAGGATTTTGAGGGCATTAATGCTTCTTTGTACTCTTTCTCTTTTTGTGGTACTTAGGGTGCTCTGGAGGGGCGGGGACTCTTTGCCTTTTTGGGTTTTGTTTTTCTCTGAGAGCTCAGTTGCACTGTCACTTTGTCCCCTGCTTTGAAAAATTAGAAATTCATCCCCTATCTGTATGTTCTCCAAATGTCTGCTTGGCCTCTGGCTGACTCAAGTTTTGCAAACAGATTAAATGATGTGGGCTTCTGGCTCTTTTTGTTGGAACCCTCTGTAAGCAACTGTGGCCTCTTTCATTTGGGCTCTGTGCAGCAGTGAGAGAGTTTCCCTCTGATGATTTCAGCTCGCGGCTGGGAGTGCACCAAAGACAGATGTGGGGAAGTACGAAACGAGGAGAATGCCTGTCACTGCTCAGAAGACTGCCTGTCCCGAGGAGACTGCTGTACCAATTACCAAGTGGTCTGCAAAGGTACATGCCTTTAGAATACCTTGAGAGATGAAACACAGGGCATGCCCCAAGATACCTTGAATTGTCTGGACAGAACATCTTACCTGTAGGGTTTGGGGATGGGAAAGAACTTCATTTTTTTTTTTTTGATTTAGTTATTTTATGTGGATGAGTGTTTTACCTGCATGAGTAGAGATGCAGGCACCATGTGTGTGCAGTGCCTGTGGATGTTGGAAGAGGTCGTCAGATTGCCCGGAGTTGGAGTTTGTGAATGGTTATAAAGCCACCATGTAGGTGTTGTGAACTAAACTTGACTCCTCTGAAAGAGCAATGAGTGTTCTTAACCACCGAGCCTTCTCTTCAGCCTCAGAGTGACCATTTTATGCATGTGAGTGTTTTGCCTGCATGCATGTCCATGAGGTCATGGAGGTCAGCAGAAGGGTGTCAGATCCCTTGGAACTGGAGTTATAGATGGTTGTAAGTTATCACATAGATGCTAGAAACTAAGCTCCCGTCCTCTGCAAAAATAGTATGCACTCTTAACCATTGAGCAGTCTCTCCAGTTCCCAAGACATATATTTTTAAAATAAATTGTATAGAATTTGTTCTTCGATAATTTTCATGCATTGCATCTAGAACTTACTGTTTACTGTAGTCCTCCACCCATTTTCATCTTCCTTCCACTCCTCTTCTCCCCCTCCCCATAAGTCCATTTCCCACATTTATGTCGTTTTGTTTTGTTTTGAGTTCCACGGAACTGAACCATGTCCAACTATGTGTCCTTTGGTTTAACTGCCCCTTCCCCTAGAACTCAGCAATCAGTGGGTCTCCGTAGGTTCCCTACTGGCAGCCTCCTTGTGCAGACCCGTTAGAGGCACCTGCAGCTGCTTCAGTGGGATTATGATTGCCCTGGCTATGCCACGCCCAGAAGATAACATTTCCCAGGGCTCTCTATCCTTACACACTATCTTCTCTTCACCCTTCCTCTGCAGTGTTCCTGGAGCCTTAGAGCGGGCAGTGCAAATGTCCTCTTTAGGGCTGAGTATTTAACCGGGGAGACCCATCGTAACTGTGGGCGGGTCCGTTCCCTAGGCAGGGGCTCCTGGACTGTATGCCATGGTGCTGAGCACTCTCCTACAGTCTTTGCTCTGGGCTTTCTAATCGTGAACAAGGTGAGACAGGCTGCTTCAGATCCTTTCTGCCTTACGTTCCTGTTCCTCCTTCCATGGTGCCCCATCCCTTGATGCACGGTCTGAAATAAACCCTTCCTCTTTGGAGTTATTATTTTCAGAGTATTTTATCATAGCAACAGAAAAAGAGACTCTGCGGCAAAGAGTAAGTCACAGAGTTGCTTGAAGCATCGAGCATGACCTCTGTTCCCAGCGGATGTAAGACATTTGCCAAGGCCCTAGCAACAGCTTAGGGCTGGGGGTGCTTGCTGGTGAGGTCAATAAAGCGTCAACGGATCTGGTTACACACAAAGTCTTATTCGTCTAATATGTATGTTGATGGTAGAATACAATACTTTCATGACCTTAATGGGCAGTGGTCTACAGAAAACATAAAAGATATAGCTCCAGATAGTAAGACATTTAAGGGACCACGCAGTCGCTTAGAGATGTTTAAGCAAAAAAAAAAAAAAGAAAGAAAAAGAAAAAAAAGATTTTTTTTTTTATCTATAGGTTCCATCACCTCTTATTTCCTAATTTAAGTCAAATTTTACCTATGTCTGGTAAAAAAATATTTATGAAACATCTCTGCTAAATGACTTCAGGGAAGGGCTAAGTAGGGATATAGCGTGTGCAGGGCCCTGGAAATAAATCCCTACTTAAGAAAGAAAACAGAAGATTTCAGGAAAAAAAGGAAGTTGTTCCTGTGAGGTGTCAGTGGACCCAGAACCCTCCCTCTACTGCTGTTGCATTGAGCCGTTTCCTCCACTCTAGCAGCGGGGCTTTTATTTTGAAATATAGCATCCATCAAGAATTTATTTCCTTTGAATCTTCATGTAGTAAATATAACAGGAAGACTCAAGGCTATTAAGAGAAGGGACAATAACAAGGAGGAAGGTCTTGGATGCCGTTAGTCACTGGATCATGACAAGTGAAGGCCATTTTTGGCGCTTTGAATTCGGATTTCAATACTCGAGTGAGTCTTATTTGTGCTTGGGAAAGATAATTCAGCTTTTTTACTAGCCTACCCGGTCAGCCAATACCAGATGGGTCTGGGCCGTGGAAGACTTCCAAGGGCTCTCTGTATGGGGGAAGTTTCTATAAGATACTAGGCACGAGATTTGTTTCAGTTCAGGGTAAGTAATTTTTGTCTGTCTTAGAGAGCGCAAGGTAAATTCTTAATGATTTTTTTTTCTTCCTGAAGAATGCTGTCTTTCTATCTCTTGTGTTGCTCGGCCCTTTTTATGAATGAGATAGCTTACAGCTTAGAAGCTGAAAGTCCCCTATTGAGAAGTCCCATCTGTTTGACCTCGATGGTGATTATTGGTCTCCATCGTACCAGGGCAGGTTCTACCACAGCGAAGGCATTTCATTCTTGTGGGAACTAATGAAGTCCTAAGAGACATGCGTGTGTTAATCTCTTGGGAACATGGTCCTCCCACAACCTAGTTTTTTTCCATAGGCGTCACCTCTTAAAGACACCACGTCACCATTGCCACATGGGAGATGGACACTGTGGTGTATGACCGACTTCCTGGGTATGTCGGAAGGCAAGGCTAGGCAAAGCGGTAGATGGAGACAGCAAGATTCTGGGGCTCATTGGTCGGCAAGCCTAGCCAATCCATGTTGTGAGTGGGGGGTGGCTGTGTTCCCAGCACCTGAGTGGAGCGCAGCCGTTTGTTCCCGGCACCTGGCTCCTGGCTGTGGCTGCTTGCTTATGCCCGAAATAACCACACAACAATTATATTCATTTAAATACTGCCTTGCCCATTATCTCTAGCCTTTTCTTGGCTAGCTCTCACATCTAAACTAACCCATTATAAAAGTCTGTATGTCACCACGAGGTGGTGACTTACTGGACGATTCTAAGGTACGTCCATCTTGGGTGGGAGTATCATGGTGACTGTTCACTTCCTTTCTTCCCCAGTCTTCTGTTCTCTTTTCCCCACCTAGCTAAGTCCTGCCCTATCAAAAGGCCAAGGCAGCTTCTTTATTAACCAATGAAAGTAATACAAAATACAGGAGAACACTCCCACATCAAATCCATGAACTTCAGGTTCATTGAGAAACCTTGTCTCAGAAAATCAGATGGATGGTGACAGAAAGACCTGACAGAGACCTGTGGCCTCCACACATGCGGGACTTGGGTTCTCAGGTCTTGATGCAGGGAAAGAGCAAGAGACAGCTTGGGTTTTCATTTATTCAGTGCTAGCCACACGCCCACCAGGAAAAGCTCTCTTGCCGTTGTCCACGTTATCCTTGTAATATCATAACATAAGCGTGTTCTCTGTGTGAAGGGAAGTTGTGTCTTGCTTTCTATGGCTTTGAGATCTAGAGTGGCCGAGGAGGAAGAGAATGTTCCATCTAATGACCAAACAGTTTATTTTTGGAGGGAAACAAACATGAAATCTTGTCCACTGACGCCACTTTTTTTTTTTTTAAATCTACAAACCATTTAGACTCTGAAAGCTGAAATAAACACCATTTGAGGTTATTAAATCTTAGCTTTCCCACCATGTATGGGTGTACTTTAAAAGCCAGAACAGACACTGGACTTTATTTCAGAACTTCTTTTTAGATGGTGTCCCAGTAACAACTACCAAACAGGACACACAGATTCTGGCATTGTGCTTCTAGGCTCTGGATGGCTTCTATAAATAGACTTCGCAATAAATGTCCCCATTTTTCCTTGTAGGAGAATCACACTGGGTAGATGATGACTGTGAAGAAATAAAAGTTCCAGAGTGCCCTGCAGGGTGAGTGTATTTTGTCTTCATAGATATTATGAATTCTCCTACATTCCTTGATGAACCCTAATGAAGACTAGATGGGTAAATGACTACAAACATTTTAAGATAGACATCCATGTCTACACATAAACTTGTATGAGTTCTTATAAATACATTGCCAGTCAAGTTATCTTGACGCTTAAAAAAAAACAGAACACTCTTATGTATTATTATTATTATTTTGTGTGTGTATGTGCATGTGTATGTGTGTGCAGGATGTATATGTAAGCTATTGTGCCAAAGTTCATGGAGGTCAGAGAACCACTTTGTGGAGCTGATTCTCTCTTTCTGCCTTTTCATGGCTTCTGGGGATCAAGTCAGATCAGCAGGCAGCCGCGGAGCCTGTTGCCAGTCCTGTGCTGAAGCTTTCATGTTCTTTTTTCCCTTCAACCTTCTCCTATCACTGCTGTGCATTCTGGAGTCTCGGGGTCTGCTGTGGTCCACCAAATGCATCTGCTGGTCCCTAAAGGGTGCACTTCCTGCACTGATTCCCCACCCTCCTACCATGCTTTCCCCACAGGAGTTTTCCTTGAGTTCTGCTTTTGCCTTTGTTGGTGTGTGAGGAAGGGGAAAGGAAGATGGAGAGTCTAGAACTTCTAAAAGTTGTTGTACAAGAAAGTAACTCCAACCAGACTTGGCCGAAACCCTCTTCTCTGCTGACAGACAGCCAAACTGAGCGATACCTTTCAGCTCATGTGTGACTAAACCTGGGCACTTTTGCCTTCTAGGAAACTATGTAGACTTCATGGGCATTTACAATGTTTGGCAAATGATACATTTTCAACAAATATGGTTTCATAATTTAGTCTTTAAATATCTGTATGTATGTGTGTATGTGTGTATATGTGTGTGTATGTATGTATGTATATATATGTATGTATGTATGTATTATAGCCTGGGATGCAGAATTTGTTTAGATATCTTTATTTTTTTCTTCCTTAAAAAAAATCTTAACTAGTTAAAAAAGAAAGGAAAAATAAAGGCATCTAAACACTCTGGATGTGTGGAATGGGATGAAGCATTTATGACTGTTTTCTACCTGGCTGCCTTAAAAAGTCTTATTTCTCACATGACTTTTAATAGTCCCAAGCTAAGAGTTGCTCATCAGCTTCAAGTTCTTAGAAAGAATCCTGCACATAGTTCAGTCTTCTGTGACCGACCAGCTACACCCTTAGGATAATACAGGACCATTTCATCCATTTTTGGCTTGGGTCAACCAGTCCTTTGCTAATAGGCATTTTAAATTCTCTACAATTTAAATCACCTTGGAAACAATTTTCTAATAAACTTGAAGGAATGGTTCTACGATGCTGAGGTCCAGTGGAAAGGGTATTACTGTGGTTAATTTTACCTCACTCATGGAGTCAGTAATTCGCTAATGTTGCGATGAGGGGCGGCTGTGTCCCCACCAAGGAGTGGGCCATGTTCCCGGCGCCAGGCTCCTGGCCGCTGGCCTGCTTTTGGTCCTGGCTAGCTTATACCCGAAATAACCACACGGAAGTTGTATTAATTTGAACACTGCCTGGTCCATAAGCTTTAGCCTCTTCTTGGCTAACTCTCACATATCATTTTAACCCATATCTAGTCATCTGTGTATCACCACGGGGTGGTGGCTTACTGGGAAAAATCCTAACCTACGTCCATCTCAGGCCGGAGAAAACATAGCGTCTGCCACACTTCCCTTCTCCCCATCATCATGTCCTGTCTACTCCGCCTACCTGATTTCTGCCCTATCAAGAGGCCAAGGCAGTTTCTTTATTAACCAATGAAAGCAACCCTCCTACACCATGCTAATATATCTGATAAGTATTTATTGAAATCAGACATGGTGACACATGCCTGTGAGCCACTGAGGCTAACACAGGAGGTTTGTGAACTTGAAGCCAGCCTAATCAACATAGCAAGTTCTAGGCCAGCGTGAAACTCTAGAGGGGCAGCCTATAGATGATGATAGTAAGATACAGAATGATGTATATGTAAGGGCAAAAGAGGTATGTCTTAACGTCATGAAGGAATTTGGAAGCATGGGCAACTAAAATCACAGAAAAGGGAACTTCGGGCTGAGTTTTAGAGAGTGGGTAAGAACTTTCCAAGTTACAAATGGGAGAAAATACATAATACATACATACATAATATATCCATATATTTAACTATTGCTTAAGGTCCTTGTTTGTAAGGTAGGAAACAACAGTAGCATCAACTACTTTCTCTTGGCCATGGTGACTTTGTCAATTTAACTGAATTTAGTTGCCTCAAATGTTATGTGGTTGGGAGCCCAGGCTTTCCACATTCCTTCCATCTTGGGTTTTCCTGGCATTGATTGGTCCCATTGTGGAGTGTGTGTGGCCGTGGTCTCCCTGAGATTTATTGTGTTACTGTTTAAGGTTTGTCCGCCCTCCATTGATCATCTTCTCTGTGGACGGGTTCCGTGCATCGTACATGAAGAAAGGTAGCAAGGTCATGCCCAACATTGAGAAGCTGCGTAAGTCATTCTCCACTCCATGTTCTTGTCTGTCCTCCAGGGCAGCCACTGCTCTGTTGTAGGCGTCTAGAGCCATAGGGCCACTGTCTGTCCTTTTTTCCTTCTTTCTTTCCTTCCTTCCTTCTTTCCTTCCCCCTTCTTTCTTTCTTTCCTTTTTTCTTTACTTCCTTCCTCCCTCCCTCCCTCCCTTCCTTCCTTCCCCCCCTCTTTCTTTTTCTTTTTTTAAAAATAAATTTAATTATTGAAAATACAACAGGAAAAGTCAAGTGTTTTTCATAGTTGAGAAAATGAATTTTATACTTGAAGTGGTTCTGGGTGCTTTTCTTGTCTTGATTAGTTATTTTCTCCTTCCAGGGTCCTGTGGCACACATGCTCCCTACATGAGACCTGTGTACCCAACAAAAACCTTCCCCAACCTATATACTTTGGCCACTGTAAGTATTTGTTTTCAAGTACTGTATATTCAAAGGTCTGTTTTAACTCTGGAGTGACTTGAAGGGGAGTTTATTCTTTTAAAATATAGAACATATTTTAATTTTAAAAAAAGATTTGTTTTTTAAAATATATTACTTGAGAAATTCACACAGCATATTTTTATTGTATTCTTTCTTATCTCCTGACTCTTCCTCTCTTCCTGGACCATTCCCCCTTCCCTACCCATCCAACTTCATGTTCTCTCTCTTGGTTTTTCGAGACAGGGTTTCTCTGTGTAACTGTCCTGGCTGTCCTGGAACTTGCTTTGTAGACCAGGCTGGCCTCACTGAGATCTGCCTGCCTCTGCCTCCTGAGTGCTGGGATTAAAGGTGTGTGCCACCACTGCCTGGATTCTTTCTCTCTCTTAATGATAGGAAGAGAAACAAAGAAAAAAGTCACTTAAAAACATAGTCTTACTTGTATTGGCCAAATCTATTTATTTGGTGTGTGTGTGTGTGTGTGTGTGTGTGTGTGTATGTGTGTGTGTAAGTCAGGGAACAACTTTAGAGAGTCAGTTTTATCCTTGGATCTTTGAGTTTAAGGGTCAGCCTAGTGTGCAGAGTGAGTTCCAGGACAGCCAGGGCTACATAGAGAAACCCTATCTCAAAAAACCAAATAAATGAAAAGAAAACCAAAAAGATGAAAAACTGCTTGTTGGGTGTGGTGTTGCACACCTTTAATCCCAGATAGAGGCAGGTGGATCTCTGAGTTTGAGGCTAGCCTGGTCTATAAAGTGAGTTCCAGAACAGCCAGAGATACACAAAGAAATCCTGTCTTGAAGAACCAAAACCAAAAAAATAAAAATAAAAAAGCAAAACAAAAACCGAGCAACTGAGCAACCAACTAACCAACCACCACCACCACCAACAACAACAAAAACCCCAAACCAAATTCTTCAGTATTCAAAGAAACCCTTATCCTTCCATTTG
This sequence comes from Dicrostonyx torquatus, assembly GCA_028555095.1. Lineage (NCBI taxonomy): Eukaryota > Metazoa > Chordata > Mammalia > Rodentia > Cricetidae > Dicrostonyx > Dicrostonyx torquatus. The sequence continues at coordinate 716,191 of JAQHUG010000034.1, read as the reverse complement.
TTTCCATTGTTTACTGTGACACTCACGGCTTTACGGGTGATGAAATTGCATTTCAGAATTAAAACTGCAGCCTTTTCAAGCGCTCTTCTTGCCGAACTTCCCATTAAGCTCTCAACGTCAAAGATGTCTATCATTTATTCTGAATTTTCAAATAAGAATGTTGATTTCAGGGCTTCTATGTTCGAATTTTCAAACATTCCAAATGCTACCCACTTTTCTTGTTTCAAACACAATGTTCTATTAATCATTGTTGTTTTATAAGTTAATTATATGAAGAACAAATAGAATCGTACATTGAATCTTCTTTGGAGACATGTACCCATTTCAAATAAAATAGTAAAAATGTCTATTTTGTTAAGACTCAACAGTCAAAAAAACCAAATATTATATTTCTCACCATCATTTGCATTTCTAAAATGACTTAAAATTAGCTGTGACTCATTTGGCAAAAACAGACTCAAAGTAAAGGCTATATGTATCTATTTGATTTTAGTAATTCAATATTATTATTAAACCATCCATGATAAGAAAATTGGTAATAGAACTAACATATGTAGATTATTACATTGCTATTTTAACAATGAAACCAAAGTAAAGGCTTTATGTATCCTACTTGAGTTGAGTGATTCAATATTATTATAAAATCTTCTATGAGAAGAAAATTGATAATAGAGCTAATTTATGTAAATTATTACATGCTCTTTTAACAATAAAATCAAAGTAAAGGCTATACATCTACTATTTGAGTTGGGTAATTCAATATTATTATTAAACCATCCATGATAAGAAAATTGGTAATAGAACTAACATATGTAGATTATTACATTGCTATTTTAACAATAAAATCACTCTTATGCAAAGGGTTTATATCCAGAATCCCACGGAATTGTTGGCAATTCAATGTATGATCCTGTATTCGATGCTACTTTCCATCTTCGAGGGCGAGAGAAGTTTAACCATCGATGGTGGGGAGGTCAACCTGTAAGTCTTGAATTCTATGTGTCTGTTGCATTGAAATATTTCTCCAAAATAGGGTGTTTTTACCTTTTGATATTGCATGTGTATTTGTATATGTGTACATTTTATATATGTATATGTGAATCTATATAGCATATTTGTATGGGATGTGCATACTTACATGCTTGTGGGTATATAATGTGCACATATATACACACAGATGCATCTGTGAATGTGCATGTGCCAACATAAGTTAGGATGACAAAAATGTGAGATGATGTATTTCTTCTCTGGGATGATAGTGGTGGAATTAAACTGTGTGTTGAATGTTAGAGTGCCTAGATAAAGGAATAATCAAATGTTACCTATTTATCAAATTTGGAGATACAATATAAAAGAAAAAGCACTATGATTTTTCAAATATTTCGACCCAAATGACATCATAAGCAGAAATAAGAAACGGTTGAGTGGATTAAAACTCACAGGAAATTTATAGATTATTTGATCGGAGAAGGTAGATGGAAGAAGTGGAGTCCTACCTTGGTGCTGAGGCAGAGATGAACACTTGGAAGAAGATCCTGCCCGGGACCTCAGACACTTGGGCAGAAAATCAAAAGGCTTCAGGCGGCTTCCCCGGGTGTTTTTCCTGTGGCTGTGTATGGTTAGGTAACCTGCTTTGGTCAGACGTGAGAAAAGCAGTGACATAAAGCCATGGTTGTTGACTGTGTAGGACTGGGCTGTTGAGTACACGCTCAGGGCCAAGAGGCTCAGAATCATCACAGGAACATAGACGGGGGCACAGTCAGTCAGAGATGCGCAGAGGGCGGATGGAAAACAGGTCCATCTCGGGCTGTCTGGGTCACTGGTGAGGGAGGAGGCCTGTTGGACCTCTGTGCAGTCTGCCTAGAAGTGGGAGGAAGGCACTGTCCTCACTCATCCCGTACAACCACCATGCCGAGACAGCCTTGAATCTGAGCATCCACTGCCGCAGGCGGGCAGAATACGGAATACAAGCAAGAGATGTTTTCATAAGGTATCTTTTTCTGAGAGAAGGTATTCTGTGATTAAAATATTCATCTTGCTTAATAGGTAAATCACTATGCAAGGATAAATGTGGGCTTCTTGTTTCTTCTTTTTTTTTTTTTTTTAAAAAAAAATAAACACTGACAGGCTTCCTGTCTGCCTGTAGAAAAGGCTCTTTATAATAGACATTCTGATTTTACTGCTCTTATTCAGGCTGGATTCCCAGAGTCTATGATGACTTAGTTTGTGATCCCAGTGAAATTTGTTGGCAGGGTGGATTTCACAAGTTTATGATAGAGGAATATTTTATGGGTAAATAAACTGATGGCAACACCAGCTCTATCGGCCTATTGCTGGTTGTTCTTCAGTATTAATTTGATTACGGAAACCAACCTGCCGGAGGATATATGGAGATAAGCGGTAATCTGACCTCATTGGATCACTTTACACTCGGTGTTGACATTAAGTTTCCTCTGGGCTAGCATGACTCAGCGGCACAAAAGCATACATATTCGCAACCTTCTGCAGACACCGAGTAGAGAATCTGTTGACCTTCCCCATGAAGTAAGTTCTCTGTTCCGCTTTGTTGGCCTGCTTCCTCACTAGCTCTCAGAGTTGACACATTTGACCAAGTCTCCTAATGCTCCCCAAGACTTGTGGTGAAACTGACTTGTGTTTCTGTCTACCGTCTTGACCAAGACACTCACCATAAGAATGCTAAGGACCATCATAGCTGCATTTTAAAAACTCAATGTATTGAAATCTGACCTAAAGAGCATACATATAAAATCTGTCAGTAACTATAGGCTAAGTATACCATCATTTAGAGCATTAAGCCCTATATGAAATAAACTCTATATATCCCTAAAGCATGTATATAAACCTCTTAGAGGCTCATAGATTTTATAAGGTTCCCAGTAAAAAAATAATTTGAGTAGAAAAATTATTTATAAAAATCTTAGACTAGTAATTTGATTTAGTTCCATTCATATTTTCCTGAATGATGAAACTATGTAGGACATTTGGCTAAATAACCCAGGGACCAGATGAAACAATGAATAAAAACCACTTCTTGTCCCTGTTTAAAACCTAGCAGATGGGATGAAGATTTGGGGTATGTTCATGGGAAATTTTGAATCTATATAGTAAGTTTTCTTACTATAACTTAATTTTATCTTTAAAAGTGTCTTAGCTTGGGTTTTTTTTGCTGTGAAGAGATACCATGATTGTGGAAACTCCAATAAGGAAACCATTTAATTGAGAGGGGCTTGCTTACAGTTTCAGAGATTCAGTCCATTATCACCATGATGGGGAGCATGGCAGCGTGCAGGCAGATGCGGTGCTGGAGGAATAGCTCAGAATGCTACATCCTGCACGCAACAGGAATTCAACGGTCACACTGAGGGATGCTTGAGCAAAAGAGACCTCAAAGCCCGACCCCACTGTGATACAATTCCTTCAACAAGGCGGGATACCTCCTGATAGCATCACTCCCTTTGGGGGTCATTTTCTTTCAAACCATCACAAAAAGCAATTGGATATGATCACTCTCATCATGGAGGGTTTTACTTTTTTGTTTGTTTGTTTTTCGACTTGTTAATTTCTGGAACGTGCTATCTGAAGTTGCCATGCACTTGCTTATGACACTGTATGCTCATATGTTTTTTAATGGAGTCCCTTAGGGTGCTTACTTCTTTGAAAATATGATACAGTCCTGTAGCCTCTGAGGAAGAGGTTGCTGGAGTGCTTCTGTGTTTAGTTTAGATCTGGACTCTCAGGCGTGTGTGCGTGGGACTCCGGGCACTAACTCAATCTGCTTCCTGATTCAAGTCCCCTGAAGTCAGCGAGTGTTTTAAGTTGCCGGGCCTTGAGCTGTTTCCCACCCCCTATTGGTCGGGCAGGGCCCATCCTCATGAATGAATTACAGTCTAAAATGAGGGACGCTGGCATTTTCCAAAAGAGATGACAAAAGGCCATGCAACAGTGCTCTAATGAATTTCCAGGCCAGAGAGATGGGCCAGATGGGAAGTCCAAGTCATTGTCTGCTTTTCTTATGTCCTTTCCTCTGCCTCCTTCCCATACGCTGTTACTAACCTATAGGATCCCTCACCCTCCAATTGTGTTTATTTTGGTTCTTCCTGCTGAGTATTTAACCAAGGGCCTTGTGCATGCTCTCCTGCTGAGCACACCCCTAGCTGCTCTCTGTCTGAGCTCCTAAGGCAGAGTTTCTCACCTGGTGGGCTGCGACCTCTTTGTGGGAATCACATATCAGATATCTTGCATATCAGATATTTACATTACGATTCATAACAGAAGCTCAAATTACAGTTATAAAGTAGTGATGAAATAATTTCATGTTTGGGGGGGTCACCTCAACATGAGGACCTGTATTAAGCAATTGCAGATTAAGATTAGTTATAGGGAACATAGGACTGTTTTATCAGATTAGTTATAGGAAACATAGGTAGTGTTCTATAAGATTGATTATACGAAACATAGGTTTATATACATGGTCTATAACATTAGTTAGAAAGGTTGAGAACCACTGCCTTAAGGTACTTAGGATGAGCTCTGCTCCCTTGCTCACCTTGAGGGTCTTAGCCAGAAAGTGTTCCTTTGCAAATCATGTACTGGCCTCTTAATTCTTCCCAAATTTTAGTTGAACTGTCTGTTTTAGGGTTTCTCTTGCTGGGATGAAACACCACAATCAAAAGGCAAATTGGGGAGGAAAGGGTCTATTTGCTTATACTTCATCACTGAAGAAAGTGAGGACAAGAACTCAAAACAGGGCAGGAACCTGGAGGCTGGGGCTGATGCAGAGGCCAGACAGGGGTGCAATTTATTGCCTTGCTCTCCACGGCTTGGTAGCTCAACCTGCTTTCTTATAGAACCCAGGACCATCTGCCTGAGGGTGACTCCACCCACACTGAGCTGAATGTAGCCACCTATAATCAGTAATTAAGAAAATACCCCCATGGGCTTGCCTATATCCTGATTTTATGGAGGCATTTTCTCAACTGAGGCTTCTTCCTCTCTGATGAGCCTAGCTTGTGTCAAGTTGACACAAAACCAGCCAGGACAGTACCTGGACCTAGGAGACCTGCTTTAGCAAAGCTAACCGACTGCCCTTCAGCTTTCCTTATCATATGTCAGACCAGTTTATTTAACTTTACTTTGGTCTGAGGGTTGCATAGGGGTAGAGACTGACTTCTTCATTTCTAGACCGAATCAAAAGGCTGATTCAGTTCGTGCCCCACAGTCTGAACTTGGGGTTGACTTGCTCTGCACCCTAATTTGAGACAGGTTTTACCTGTGCTTCCAGGAAATTTGTCCTTAAGACAGGATTCCAGGGCTTGGGGATTTGGGTCAATGGTAGAGCAGTAGGAAACACAAGGTCCTGGGTTCAGCCCTCAGCTCCTAGGGGTGGGCTGGTTTGTGGGAGGATGGGACTCTAAATATGGACCTCTTGCTTGGGAGGTTGACGTTATAAGGATCGTATGTCCAAGGTTAGCTTGGGCAACTTAGTGACACTCCATCTCGACAACATACAACAGGACAAAGAGGGTTGGGGATGAGCTCTGTGGCCCTGGCTTATGTCTGCTGCTGGAAAAACAAAAAGAAGAGCAGAAAACAAAACAAAAAATAAAAACAAAATAACAATAACAATAAACAAATGAGCAAGTACAACTCTCACTTCCCATAGTTGGCAGCTCTAGGCCTGCGTGTTCCCAGCTCTATTGCTTGCCTGCTACTGACTCTTTTGGTCCCTCCAATTTTGATAATTCCCGCACTTCTGAGCCCTGAAATATAACATATATGTACGGCCTCTACAGAAGCTCTCCTGGCAGTTTAGGATTCAACTTAGGAAATCCCCTCATGCTTCAGTCTCCCAGAATTTGCTAAACTTTGAGCATACTATGATCTTATTAAATGTTTTTTAACCATTTAATTATGTTGGTCAGATTCTCCCCCACTGCTCTCTTGTCCTCAACTACTCATTAATTTTTTTATTTTTCAAGTAATTTCCTCCTCTTTTTATGCCTTTTGTTTATTTTTACTACATTTGATTAGTATTTCATAATGAGTAAATATACATTTGATTTCATATATTCTCTGTGACTCATTTTTCTCATTTGAAGAGGCCCCTCATTTTTCTCTTTTTTAAAAAAAATAATCTATTTAACTTTACTTTATATGCATTGCAGCTGGAGTTACAGACAGTCGTGAGCTGCTGTATGTGTGTTGGTAATTGAACCTGGGTCCTCTGGAAGAGGAGTCGGTGCTCTTGACCTGTGAACCATCTCTCCAGCCCCCCATTTTTCTTATAAATATAGTCAGTGTGGTGGCTACTATGAAGGAGGGATCATGTTCTTGCTTCTGTTTTTCAGAAGAAGGCCATGTTTTTGTTTTTATATTTGGCCTCGAATTTGTAATCCTCCAGTCTCAGTCTCCCTACTGCTGGGGTTACAGATGGATGCTTCCGCTGGACTAGAAACACACTTCTTCAACTTCAAATTGTTCAACAGAAAATGTATGGAAAATACACAGAAAGCTGATTCTGACGGCAGCACAATGTAATCCTCATGCCGGAGAGTTAGAGGTCAGGAGGACCAAGCTCTTCAGTTATGTAATGAGTCTGAGACCAGCCTAGTCTATAAACGATTAGAGTCTGATGCCAGGCAGTGGTGGTGCATGCCTTTAATTCCAGCACTCAAGAGGCAGAGGCAGGCTGACTTCTGTGAGTTCAAGGCCAGCCTGATCTGCAAGAGAGTTCCAGGACAGCCAGGATTGTTATTTAAAGAAACTCTGTCTCAAAAGACCAAATCAACAAACAAAAATTAGATGCTGATTTTTGTCATCAGCATAAGAGATTTATTGCCAACACTTTAATATCATACATTAATGGGTTTGCCAGTTTACTCAGGAGGACCATGGGTTGGGGTAGGGACTTGGAGCATCCCGCAAGTGTAGCATGTCTGGTGACCTACCTTGGTCATCCTTAGCAGGATGGAGCTGGGCCAGGCTAGGTACCTGAGCAGCTCCTTTGAGTAGTTCATACCCGGATTCTAGTCAACCCTCTTGCATCTTCTTTCTTGATCTTCCTGTGGGCCGTCAGACTTGTTGCCATGGTTACTTGTTATCTTCACACTGTGTTTGCAGCCGTCTATCAGTGCGAATCTTTCTGCTGGTGATCTTGTACGCGAGCTAAACACTATCCCTAGGACTTCCCATTGTCTGGATAATGCCAGCATCAGCATGAGTTCTATGTTAGAATTTGGAACAACGTTTGAGAACGTTTTTTTTTTTTTTTTTTTTTCCTTTAGCAAGCCCCAGGTTGGCCTTATATTTCTCATATATCAAATACTGCCTGGTACAGTTTCCTTGGCCAGGAGGTTGTTTGACTATGAATGCAGCGAGTCTTTGTCACTGGAACACAGATTTCAATCAGAGTCACGCCCATAAAATATTCCCAAAGTCTGGATGCAATGAAACGGGAGAAGGATCCAGTTTGCTTTGGTCTCGGACCACAGTCCCCCGTCATCTACTGCCCTTCTCTTCCTTTGTGACGATTTCTTCCCACAGCCTTCTGGTGGGACCCTTGCCACCGTAAGCTGTTTTTAATGCTCCTGGGGTAAATGGATTCCATTGATTTTCGCTATTGTGTAATAATGAAAGACTGAAGCAGACTGTTTACCCAATGCTAAAACACTGGTTCATGGATTCTAAGTGAATTAACTCATTAAACTGTAGCATCATCCCATCTGCTAGGAAAGTCCATCTACATTGTGAAGGAAACCAAAGCCGAAAATGTCAAGGCACCACGCTGTTGTTAAGTGACAGAAGCAGGGGTCAAGGTCTAGGATGCAAAGGTGCAAAGCCTGGGCTCTGAACTCCTTCATCTTTTACTTCTTATCAGCATGGGCTAGAATTAAAACAAACAAACAAACAAGCAAATCTCATCATTTGTCCTAGGCTTGGCCCCTTGCCTCAGACTCCCTGGTATCGGGATTGCATCAATAGCTGGTTTACAGAGAATGTTTAAGAATATTCTTCATGGAATGCTTCATTCACCCCACTTATCCTACAAACTTTTCCCTAGAGATCCATTTACCAAAACGAGAGAAAAAACAAACTAGATGAACAATGTAAAAAAAGAGATTAAAACGTAGTCTTTTTAGTCCCCCCGCCCCCATCATTCATCTAGTCAAATGTGACATGCTAGATTTAAAGATTTTGACATCTGGGTACCAAATTGGGACTCCACTCCACAAGGCCATCAGTAGTAAAAGAAACATATGGTCTATCCCTGCATCCTTTAATGAGCAGAATTCCACCACATAAGTAATGCTTAAAACAGTTATCAGGAAAGACAGGTATAGAAAAGAGAGACTATGGGGGATGAAATAAAAGTTTGAAAAGCCAGTGGCATCTCAAGCAAAGCTGTTGAGAACTTTTGCAGAATATGTATTGAATAACACGTACGGAAACAATGAGTCTCACTTCCAGATGTGAAAACACAAACGGTCGGAAATCTTGTGAAGTTTATGGTGGGCATGAATAGAGAATGGCGTATCAGGTCTAATGTGTTTTAGTCTTTTTTCTTCTTTAACCAGAACTCAGAATGTATTATAAGCCTCTTATATTTTCCTCATTAGCTATGGATTACAGCCACCAAGCAAGGGGTGAGAGCTGGAACATTCTTTTGGTCTGTGTAAGTTACCTTTATTTTGTCAATGTTTGTAAAATTACAGTTATGGTTCAATTTATGGAACATCAAATTTGGTCAACTTCATTTCAGCTAAATATAAAAATGTTAAGTTAATGAGAATTTATTGATTCAAAAGTAACTTTTCAGGTATTTTTTTTCCTCAAAGGTTCTTTTTCTGTCTTTTTACTTCCGTTTCTCACCTTCTCTTCCTCCTCTCCTTTCTTGTTCCGTCCTTTAGTTAAGGATGATTTCTTTCTTAGACCTACTGTAGATCTTTTATCTTGTTAACCTTTAGTTTGGCAGCTTCTCACCCAGGAATGTGTATTTCTCTTAGACTATTGCTATAGTTTCTGCCATCACTCTATAAATATACTGCAAACTACTGTGTTTATTTTTTTATATTTATTTATTTTGCTTCCCAACTTTAAACACATTGCGTAACCTCAGGCAGTTGGGAAGCTGAAGGAATGGTCTAAAGTCTGGAAGTTCTCCACAGTAGACCTGGGTAGGGGAAACCTCATTTTTACCCTGTTTCCCACCAAAAAAATTCAAATTTTTCCAATAAGAAAATGGGACTGCTTATCGCCGCTGAAGTAACTGAGAATTAATAATTGATGTTTTCAGGCTTTCAGATGAAATTTATCTGATAAAACCGTCAGCATGTTGATTATTTTCAAGGCTCCTTAAATGATAAAAGGGGTCTGGTTCGACGTTTATGGGGATTTTATTCCTGGTGTGTTCTTTTCACTGTCTTGTTTTTTTCTAACCACCTAAGGCTATTTCCATGGCTGCTTTTTTATGCTTTCACGAAAACTCTGGACTGTTCTGTTAGCAGCGGTGTGCTGAGGGAGATCAATCATGGTTGAGATGGATCCAGAGCGATGCTTTCTGTAGACTCCAAATTCAGGGACAGAGGTCAGATTTAGATTCAGATTCAGAGGGCTCAGTTAAAAATTGTTTTGGGTGACCTGAAGCTAAGACGGTGTCAATCTAGAGAGGTGTTTTTTTATCTTTTCTCTTTTAAAGAGGTCTCTGAGTCCAGGGATAAGTACAGCCATGATAGAATTGATGCTGCTTAATGTAAGTGACATGTCTTTTACCAAGTTAGTCTTCCACGGTTCAGGTTTTAACCCTTGGCTCTCACCGACGTATGTGGGAATTCTGCCGTGCGACTTCTTCGCCTAGCAGCGCGGAGAGGACCCAACGACATAATTAATACTTCGTCTGCACCCTTACCCCCCTGGGATTGTTGCAAAGCTTCCTTGAAAAGGCCCAGTGTTGTGGCTTTGAATGACGGTTTTCTCCACCCATTTTGAAACCACTTATAATAAGGTGGCTTTTGTGTGCTCCCGAGATGTCTTTGCTTCTCTAGCTGCTCTTTTATCTCTGTGGCCTGGAAGTGAGTGGGCTCATTTACTCCCAGTCCTCATCCCTTTGAAGCTTTTTATGGCTTTGTAAAATATGATCGGGCTTCTCATTGTTACAGGGAATATATATCAAGGGTATCTGCATAGAGCCCATTTTGAAAATTTTTAAATTTAAATAAAACCAGATTCAAACCGTAGTTTAGACTTTAAAGGTCACCCTTTAAGCATGGTTCTTCATTGCAGTCTAGGATTTTATTCTTGCTTCTTAGATGATAGTATTTCATTTCAAAATCATCCCCAGCTGATACTGTATTTCATTCTTTTGTTTCAATTCCTTCTCAGAGGCAGTAATTCCCATTGTACTAGTGTTTAGACTGAATACAATTTTGATTGGCTATTTATGAGGCTACTGACCTTGGGCATATGACTGAGCATCTCAGCAAATCAATGTTCTCATCTTTAAGTAGGAATTATCAAAGGACTCTGTGGAGACAGATCGAGTTATCTTTTTTAGAGAGATTTACTGGTACATAGAGAATAGTCAATAACCAGCATTTTTTTTTTAAAAAAAATTCTCATTTCTTTAAACACTGACTAAACATTATAGCCCCTTATCACTAACTACCTCATTTAGTCTTTCATTTTCTGGTTTTCAGTTTCCTTTTTTGTGACTCTGTCTTATGCACTTAGTCTCCAGATTAATTCTTTTTCAATCAGTGGTACTGAAGTCAATGACACATGCCCTACTTCCCTTGCTGCTCTTGATCGACTTCTTTGCAATTCTTTGCCCTATTATTGAAACACTAATAGCTAAGGACTAAAGGGCCATTTTTTTTTTATCTGTGAGGTTATTTCCAAAACACATACATAGATAACTTTAGAGACCGCTTTGCCCAATTCCTTGTTTAGAATTGTTGAACACTGTGCTCAAGGACACACTAAAGACAGACACTGGGACCTCCCAAGTCTTCGTTGTAGCACACACAACACTGGGCGAGGGCAGGGGGAACGGTTACTCAAGGAATGATAAAATGATCCTCTGCTTTTCCATCCCAAGCAGAGGGAGATGACTCCTCCACCATTGTTCTTCAGGTGGGAGAATCTTGTATCTCTGCTTTTATACATAGGCCTTAATCACGATGTATCTTTAATATACATTTCATGAATGGACGTATCCTCTCCATAGACCTAGGAGCCCAGTACATGATTATATAAACTAGAGTTTTTCTTTTTTAATATAACATTTTATTAACTTTTAACTCCTTGATAATTTCATATATTTGATGGTGTTAACTCCCCATCCTCTCTCCAACTTCTCCCAGGTCCACCTCTCTTTTCCCCCACCTGCCCAACTTCATATATATATATATATATATATATATATAAGCCTACCTACCAAGTCTCCTTGATGCTGTTATGCTGCCCTTGTCCTTGTAAATGTGGGGCTCTCCAGCTTGGCTGACCTACCAGAGGCCACACCCTCAAAGAGAACTGACTTGCTCCCTCAGAAGCTGTCAGTTCTCAGTAGCTCCTCAGTTAGGAGGGAGGCTCCTCCCCCTCCATGCTAGAACATTGATTGGCTTGATCTTGTAAAATTAGCATTTTCCTAAGCTCTTTCTAGTTTGAAAACTGTTTTAAACTGCTTTCTGTACATTATCTCTTGGAAACCTTCCGATAACCTTAGGAACAGATACGGCTACCAGCCTTTTGCAGAGGCATCAAAAGTCAGGTACCTTGGCAAGATCTCATCACCAGTGCTTATGGATTTAGGATTCAAACCCAGGCATTCTGCCCTCCAGGCTGGTGTCTCTGATTCTCTAGAGCTGTTCATGTGCCCCATGCAGCAAGCGTGTTAAAGGGGGAACATTCTTAGCTTCACACGTGTTCGGTCACCTTGTATTTCTCCATTGACATCAGGAGGGGGTTCATCAGAGTCCATATGTGTGGTGTGACACCACGCACACGAAAGAAAGCAGCTTTCAGGTAATATGAACGGGCCGAGGCATTGGTTCTTTTTTTCTTTTTTCTTTTTTTGGTTTTTCGAGACAGGGTTTCTCTGTGGCTTTGGAGCCTGCGCTGGAACTAGCTCTTGTAGACCAGGCTGGTCTCGAACTCACAGAGATCCGCCTGCCTCTGCCTCCCGAGTGCTGGGATTAAAGGCGTGCGCCACCACCGCCCGGCGTCATTGGTTCTTTTTGTATATAAGTTAGGAAAGAATTCAAAACCTGCCGTTAAAATTATTTTGTTCGGATACAACAGATTTCTAAGGTTAAAGGATTAAATTCCTTAAGTGATTAACCTGACTTTGCTTAGTCTATTTCTATTCCACTTGTAGGACATAATAAGCAAAGCCACACTTATTCAATGTCAGTGGGATATGTTTATGGCAGGGCTTATTTTACAGTCAGTGTGGTTTTCTAGTCCTGGAGGACATCTCTAGATAGAGAGGTGGTGTCAGATCCTGAGAGGAGAGCCAAGTGGAGCTATTAAGATGGGCAGCGGTGGCAGGCATAGCCATTGACCGTGTTTCTGGGGACTTATCTTTCTCCCAGCCCTCTCGCTGATGTTGCCGAGAGTAGAGGTTTATTTTCCTCACCACGATGAAACTAGTGTTACTTAGGATTCATCTGGAATTTGACTCCATGGCCTGGTCTTAGAGCAGAAGAACATTTTGTATTCCTTGTTGGGGAAAAAAAAAACAACAACAACAAGAAGTGATTCTTTCTCAAGTCAAAATGTTGCTTAGCTTGTGAACCTTCGAATGGCACTCAGCCCAGGATGCTATCCTGTGTTAGCCAAGAGCCCCTTATGCTATTGCCAGGCCTAGGGTAATTATGTTCAACAGAGGAATGGTAACTTAGACACAAAAGCCTTTGTGGATGAAGATTATACCCCTTTTGTCAGTCTCATAATTATATGTGCCTGCTCTTGACAGCAGAGCTGGAAGCTAGAAGAAAATGTCAAGAGTACCTTCACTAACCCATTATTTTATAGAGGAGGAACTTGAAGTTTGGGGTTAGATAATGCTTTCAAAGTTATAGCTATTTGGAGGTGGATGGCTATCTAACTGATCATTGATTAAAATAAGATTTATTTTTAGTTTTGAAATTTTTTTTAAACAATTGCTATAAGTTAGGTACTTTGTGTGCTTTCTGTCCTTGCTTTATTTGACTCCACTCTACAACTGGTGTGCAATATTCTTTATTTTTATCGTTATCATTCTGACAGACAGGTCTGGAGGCTTTGAGGTCCGCAGAAGTCAGATTGCCAACAAGAGGCGGATGCTGGAAGCCTTCTGCTACCTCAAAGGGCTTGCTTGACCCATCAAACAACCCTGGCTTTAAAGCCAGGGTCCTTTTAGCTTGTAGCAGAGTTTCTGATCAGCAAGACAGGTCCTTCACTTTGGTCGTGAATCAGAGTTTCCAATCGAGTCATTCATAGAAGGGGTTGAGCAATAAACTAGGTTAAGGGTGGAAATGAAAGCTTAAACACTAATTCCAAAGAAGGCCCTTCGTTGCAATGAAGTGGAAACAGATGGTGGGGGAGAGAGAGAGAGTGCTGGCCTGGGCGTTAAGAGCAACCACTTTTGGGCTTGGGTTTGTGGAAATGCAACCTAACGATTTGCTTTCTTTTTACGCCCTTACAGGACTATCCCTCATGAGCGGAGAATCTTAACCATCCTGCAATGGCTTTCACTGCCAGACAACGAGAGGTATCTGTCTGTTCCCATCTGTCCTTTTCTTTCTTCGGGTACGTTTCCATCTTGGTCACAACACTAGATGGACTGTGACGTAGAAGCACAGCCAAGGACAGATGTTATTAAAAGTCTTGTGGCTATTAAGCTTTATTTCCTTAAGAAGTTTTGAGTTACTGGGGGCCATTCACATGGCTTAACTCCAGCTGTTAATCTCGGAGGCTTCAGTGGACCTGAGGCAAGTGGTTTGCTTTTGATAAAGGAATTGATCAGCAGCTGCTAGGGGATTGAAAGGCATGAAGACCGAGTATCCCCTTGAACATAGTCTCCCAGTCTGCAGATTGTGTGGCCCGTGGCGATGATCCCGGTTTTTGGCTGTCGAAGGATCAGAGTCCTCAGTGATGTTCAATCTTTTCTTTTCATTGTGCATTTTAATCCTTTGAAGTGGAACCTGCAGTTACCCCCGCCCGGAGCAGTGTAGGGGGTAGAGTGGTGGGTGAGGGAGTAATGAAGGTAAGATTTTCCATGGTGATACTAATAGTGGGCGGGAGGCTAGCTAAACTTGAAGGATTTTGCTTTTAAATTAATTTTTTTTTTTTAGATCAGCATTCAGAGTGATGGGTTTCATTATGGCATTTGCATATATATTATCATGTGTTATTTGCCTCCTTTTATTTCCGTCCCACGGCCTTCCTGTGCCCTTGAAGGTTTATTTATTTATTTTTAATGTGTGTGCTGTAGGTTGCTCTGTGTAGCCTGGCTGTGACTCTGGTTCTGATGTTCCCACAGGCCTTCAGTTTATGCCTTCTATTCTGAGCAGCCCGATTTCTCTGGACACAAATATGGCCCTTTTGGCCCTGAGGTTAGTAGTTTATCATCTGCCTGAGAAGAACCCATGTTCCTAGGTCACCGAATTTCCAAAACCTTATTTCAGGATTTGCGCAAAGTCTGGGAGTTTTCAAATCTACAAGGCATAAACAATGTCAAATCATTTCAAGACCAGAGACTTCAAAACAAAACAAAACAAAACAACGAAAACTTAAATATACTTGTTTCTCTTACAGGAACTTCCTTTCAGAATGTTTGGTATAGAAACATATCCTAAACACTGTATTCTGGGGAACAGGGGGACTCTCAGCCGTGAAGGTATTAGAGGAACCATGTGAAGGATTTGGCCCATCCATGGGATAGGACAGAGGGATCAATGAAACCTCTGGGATGCAAGGCATCACAACTGGATTTTAACTCCTTTAAAATGCTTACATAGTTCATAGAGGGCAAGTTATTTCGCCAGCTCCAGTAGCCTGAGCATGTGTGATTAACCTGACATGTGGCATTAGCAGAGACACATTTTATGGGGTATTTGGACATATGTGTTCGTAGTGTGGAGCCATATGCACTCCCAAAGGTAAGCTGCATCCTGAAATGAGAGCGAAGCTCCACGGGAGGCCTGTGACTGGTAGAGCTGGTGGCATCCTGGTCACACTTAGCCATCCCCATAGAAGACTGTGAGGTACAGTTCACTGTGACGTCACACGCCGGAAATGGTTGTCTATCACTGTTTTTCATTCACCTGCGATGGAATTCTTGCTAACATTTTAGTACAGATCACTTGAAACATGATAAAAGTCTACAAGTCAAAATCTTAAAATATTTTAGATTTTTCTATTTCTTCCCCCATGGGTCACAGAGGTTACCGCAATAATGGGAAGCTTGATTTGAGCTGAGGAAATTGTTTTAAAAAGCCTTTGTCGATGGGTGCTGTGTCCAGTTTCCTGGAAGCCTGTAATGGCACAGTGGCTCTAACCAAATTCACTGTGTTCAGAACACGGATGTGTCAGAGATGCAGGCAAACATGTCTTGATTTTAGCAGCTTTAAACAAATCACTCTATGTCTAAACAAAGGCAGGGAATATGAAGAAGTCATAAGGATTTTTGGATGCTTTAATATCAATTCAGTCTTTGGTCATTTTTTTTTTTAAGCACTAGAAACTAGTGACTATGTGAACCCATTCATAGTTTGTCTTGAATCACGGAAGTCATATAAATCCGGGGCTCTTTTATCCTTTTGATGTTCAAGCATTATTGTGTTATTATGAAATGCAAATGATAAAACAAGATAAAGATCTGCATACATGAGACACAAAAAGTAAGGGTGGCTGTTTTATCTTTGGGAAGATTTTTTTTTTGAGGTTAATCTAAAATGAGCTGAAGGAATCAGATTTTATTAAAATGAAAAAAAAAATCCACCCCACTAAACACCTAACTAGTTCCATGTGCTCTATTAAAAAGTCAACTTTGTCTGAATAACATCCTTTAAAAGAAAAAAAAAATCAGAAAATCAGGAATTGATACTGATATAGCCACTCTTTTGAAAGTTGAGACTGGTACTTACAGATGTTTGGGGCTGTTTCAGTCCCTTGGCAAATGAAAGATCTGTGTTAGTTCCCAGGCCGTGAACCTTCTTCCCACAGAAGAGGGGATGAGTGAGGCCACTTATCAATAACTCTGTTCAAATTACAGGAAGCATCATCTGTGTGGCAAGAGCTGGCTCTTAGCAATGCACATGAATTATCACACATTTGATACCTTAAATCATATGGCTTAGCAGTAAGTGTTCTTTCCCAGGGACATCTCTGGGTTTGTGACGTGTGTGGCTTCGTTACAGCTACCTTGCGAAAGCAGGTAAATTTTGAGTGAGAAGCAACCCAGTTGTTCTGAAGTGCTGAGCAATGACTAAGTGGAGCAAGGTGCAGAATGCTTTAATTTGGTATAATGATGGTTTCTATGTCCATAATTGCTTAAAACATACAAGCCCTTTCTCCCTGTAGCATTTTTGAACTAAGAGTTGTAAGTATTCTCATTGTGTGTTCTTTTCGGTGTTAATACTGCCTGCAACTGGAGTTTTCTTCCCTATCATTGGATAAACATTATTAATTGCATACCTTAGAATATATGATGGCCTGCTCACATTCTTCTCATAAAAGACATTTTCAGATTTTTAACTGTCTTTTTGTTTCTTTGTTTCTTTCTTTCTTTTTTTTTGAGACAGGGTTTCTCTGTGTAACAGCCCTGACTGTCCTGAAACTCACTTTGTAGACCAGGCTGACCTCGAACTCACAGAGATCTGCCTGCCTCTACCTTCCAAGTGCTGGGCTTAAAGGTGTGAGCCACTACCACCCAGATCTAATATTTTTCATATGGTTCTAGAAACTTCTACTGAAATCAAGACAAAATGGTTTTGTGCTTTTAAAATAAAACCAAAGCAAGTCAGTCAAACCTTTCTTGTGTCATAAGTGTGAATGGTTTACATACATATTTATCATAAATATATAAATGTACATATATGTATATATACACAGTGATGTGTCCTCATAGATCTTAAGTATGCATGAGAGCACTATACACTAGGTGAATGGTTATTTTTTAAAATGCATACCATTTTATAAATAATAAGGAAACACTTGCACTTGAAATTTAATTGGAATAATTCTAACTAAGCAAAAAGCTATATGGCACAGTAAGAGAAATTCAACTGAAGTTTGTGGTTTGTTTGCTTAATATTTGAGCACACTTGTTTTTCGGGGTGAGTCTCAAAAGCTGTTAACTGAGACGGCCAAACGCGGGGCTAACAGTTTCGAGAAATGCGTGCTGCTCCTGGTTTCCTAGTGTAATGGTGAATGTTCAAAATATGCTTGCTTTTGATTATTGGCACAATCTTTTTTTCTCTTTGACCTCTGCTTCCTCTGTGACCTCTTGTTCGGCTGCTCTTCTGGGCCTAGAGGCAGAGCTTTGGCTGGCTGGTCCCTACCTTCAGATGGGAAAGAATCCTTCTGAAAAGCAGGGAAGATCGCACCCCCCCCCCAATCCTCTGAATAACCTCAGGCTAAAACTTCTAAATTCAGGCTGAAGTATGGCTGGTCAGTGAAAAACTTAGCTTTTGTCTACCTCTAACATTTGAAGAAAGAGAAACATGCCTTTGTAATGACTGGATGAAAACTCAGTTGGCTTAAACTCCGTTCCTTCTGCTCTTCTAACCTGCTGCAATTGGAAGGGTTCTCTCTGGGCGTCTTTGGAATGTTGGAGTCTTTTGCAAACGGCCTAGAGTTTGATGGGCAGATTTGCGCGCTCGCGGAATGTACTCGGTGACCGTGACATGGAAAAAAAAAAAAAAACCCTCTTCCTTTTCCTGCTCTTCTCATGGAGATGTGCCTAAACTAGAAGCATTAAAACCAAAGCAAACCAAACCAAAGTCTATGGGGCTGTGACTTTCGATCGCTCTGCCGGAGACAGAGGGTGAGACAGAAGAGAGGTACTCTTGCAGCCGCTCGCTTGCCCTGGGAATGGAGCAACCGCATGGCAGTTGTTCCCCTTGGTGACACTAACGCTGTTCCTCTTTCTGCCCCTGCCTGCATCCCCAATGGCTCTTGGAACAGTCCTGCCAAGAGATAAGGTAGCTAGGTAGATGTCAGGGCCTGCTGCTTTGATTCACCTTTGCACCATCAGCAAATCAGGGGCTGGTTTTCTCCAGCACCGGGGCCTCTTCCTTCAGTCAGTGGTTAGATGTTACCACTCTCTGGATTTCCAGACAATACTTAGGGAATCACTGTTACCTCAGACAGGGAGCCGGCTTCTCATAGCAAGACTCTGAGTGGAGCCTTTCTTCATCTCTCTCCCGTGATGAAGAAATCTCAGTGACTTTTCCTAGTCTGAATTTTCAAAGAGGATTTCTAAACACACATTCCTGTGCTCCTCTTTCCTGCTGCAAGTCCTGATGTGTACGAGTTCATTCAGGACCCGTGGGGACTGTTTATTATTTCTGTTTCCTTTTGTCCTTGGTTGAACATGCAAGCTGTGAGCCCTCTGATATATTTTGTAGTGTGACCAGAAAGATTCCATCAGTCACTGAATTGGAACCACCTACACGAACCTCATTGTCATCTTGAGGTGACCAAGTGACTTTGACTCTGGTTACAGGCTAGTATTCCATGCACAGAGAGCTTTCTGTAACCAAGGGGCAGTCTATTTACAGCTCAGGGGTCATGCAGCTTGCCTAATGTCACTTTCAGATGTAGCCAAACATGGGCTTTTCAGCCCAAAGCACCTACATGACTAGATCCTCTGAAATCATATCTTTTGCTCAGCAATGAAGCTGGGACCACAGTGAGACCCAGGTCAGAGGCTTCTCTCTATAGAGGGCCCTGAATCACCTCCCATCCCAATGTGTTCTCCCTTAAGGAGAACTTAGTTTTCCTATCTCAGACTCTGCTGACCCCAGCTGGGCAAAGCATGAGCTTTACTATCTGGCCCAGGGGGACAGACGACTTCTGAGCGCAGACATCTCTATCCGCCAGCACAGGAGTGTAGTTATGGCTCACCTCTTACTTCGGCTAAGAGACCTAAGAGGAAAGTTGCCCCTAAGAGGAGACAGGAAAGACCAGTTTCTCCTCCAAAGAAAAGAAGAAGGAAATTGCATAGGATGGATCACTATGCAGCGGAAGCTCGTCAGGACAAAGTAAGTTTATCTACTGTTGCAACCCTCTGTGGCGGGCAGGTCTGGCTTGAAGGCTCCCTTTGGTACCTTGCTTTGAAAATAGTCTGGGTAAGGTTTCGGAAAACTGGTGTGGTCCTTGGCTTTGAGTCCAGGGCCATCTGGTCCACCAGGGGTTAACGGTGATGTGACGACAACTTGAACTCTGCTTACAACAGGAAAAAAAAAAAAAAGGAGTCTTTTATCCTATTTAAAGTTAGTTGACGCCACATGGGTTTTGCCATTTAAGCTGGAGGGACAGATTGGAGGGTTGTCGTTTCTGCTTGAAAAAAAAAAGTCACGGTGGCTTGTGGCACTGCCTCTTGAGAAGATTCTCAGAAGGTAGTGGAGTGTTTTTTTTTTGTTTTTTTGTTTTTTTCTACAACAGTGTAGATTAGAAGTCGATGGAATGCTGACTTACATGAGTGGTGTCTACTTTCTGAGACCAGCAGCAGAGGTCTTTGTGGCCAGGAGAATAGTTGACACAGCAGGAAAGAGATAATGATGGGCAGACAGAGAGGCCTGATTTTCTCAGAGTGATAGTAACGAGATTTACTTTTAACAGTTACATTCAAAAGAACCTTCTGCTTATTCATTTGAAGGTCTCCCTAAAACCTTCAAATTCCTCTGAGGCATATTCTTCTTTATGAACCTGATCGCTAAGAAGTAGGTTCTGGATTTTACCTGACTTGTTTCACTGAATAAGGGAAAATAGCTCAGAGCCAAGGATAGACATGTGTTATGCATTTCGTGTTTCCATGTCTAGACACGGATCTTGGAGGACAGTGTGTGTTTCTCAGACAAATACCGCTTAGTCTCACATCTGGTAGTCCCTTCAGGTTTTGCATCTCATTCTGCAGCTTTCAGTTGTGATTTGGAATGCTGACGCCTGTCATGAAGAGAAAAGGCTGCCGCCTCGTTTCATGAATGAAACGATACAAGGAAAGCTCCTGAATCACCTGAGAAGATTCAAATGGCAGAGGCCATAATGTATTTGGTTGGAAATGATGCTCAGGTCTCTTGCTTTCATCTTGGTTATCTTGGATGTATGTGTGTGTTTGTTATCTAAGTTGCCAAATTCACCTAAACTATGAGGTCTCGCAAAAAATCTTTCCGTTTCATCGTCAGATGATTCTAGGGAGGCACTCGGACGTTCGCGAGGGTGCTCAGGACTCCTGTTGAAGATACAGTGGGAGATGGTGGATTAAGTTTCTTGGGCTTTGGGAATGTTCCTCGGAGAAGAATCGGGAGTTTGTATTTCATTAGTCTAAACAGAACAAATTCTGTGGTTCCTTTTGTTTGTTAGTCTGTCTGTAAGGAGGAGGTTGAGAAGCAGTAACCTGCCTTTAGGACAGCTTCATTTGCAGGCAGTTGGTTGCTCTCGAAGGTCGGCATTTAGGGTCTTTGGAAGAAGGGATGACTCCTATTTTATTAGTGATGTCCTACTTTGTTTCCCAGGAGGAGGTGATGGTTTTAATCTCTAAATTTAGTGCTTTGTGAATCCCTCAGCCACTCTCTCTTTTTTTTTTTTTTTGACATAGTTCAAATTTGGGTGATTTTACACAGGGAACAAGGGTTCCCACTCTCTGTCTGACCATCTATTCAGTCTTCTTTCTTTCTTTCTTTCTTCCCTTCTTTTTTTCTTTCCCTATTCACTCTTAAAACTGTTGGACTTGAAGACTGCATTTACATTTTAGAAAAGCCATTTTGCGCCTCAAAAAGAATTTGCCTCAGCAATTTGTGATATTTTTCACATCAAAGCATTTCAAAAGGGATGGGATCAGGAGAGCTTTTTATTTATCTCCATTAAAAGGGGGGGGCGGAATAGTGGGGAAATATTCCCTAGACAAAACTCTGCCTCTGGGCCGGAAGTTTCCTTTCTGGAATGTTCGAAGGGTAGAAGATCTATGGAAATTGAAAGGCAAAAATACATAAATAAGTTTGTGAGGACTAACTTGCTTTTTACAGATGACAAATCCCCTGAGGGAGATTGACAAAACTGTGGGACAGTTAATGGACGGACTGAAACAGCTCAAACTGCATCGGTGCGTGAATGTTATCTTTGTTGGAGACCATGGTAAGGCTTCATTTCTATTCTTTGTTATTAAGAAAAGTTTTTCAGGGCGGTGGTAGCACAGCCCTTTAATCCCAACACTCTGGAGGCAGAGGCAGGTGGATCTCTGTGAGTTTGAGGCCACCCTGGTTTACAGAATGAATTCTAGGGCAGCCAGGGCTACACAGAGTAGCCCTGTCTCAAACAAACAAAGAAACAAGCAAACAAAAAACAGAGCAAACAATAGAAATTTCCCAGGGTGTTGAGAAAAGAAATCGTGCTCTCAAAATCCAAGGTGCTGTTCTTAATTTCTTTCTTTCTTTTTTAAAAATTGCTTCAGGATAGGGAAAGAAGTTAGGTCATGATACAACAGTTGGAGAGACCCAGGGATTTCTGCATCCTCATGTTCTTTGTAGGAGAGGCCTTTCTGCAAAACTCTGTCTCCTATTGCCATGCTGCAGACATCTGATACATGATATTAATGACTTCCTCTGGGACTTCTGCAGAGCAGGTGATCGTCTCTTGCCTCTGTGAAGTCAAATGGTTTCCTGGAGTTCTCAGAGGGAGTTCAAAGCATCAACACAAAACACCATTAAGCAAAGAAGTAGTGTAGGAAGTGGCCTTCTCTCGCTCCCTTCTTTCTTCACACACACACACACACACACACACACACACACACACACACACACACACACACAGAGACACATTCAACCAACCCTCCACCTAACTCCTTCCAGATCCAACTCAACCTTCCTCAACTCCTTATATCCTCTTTTTTTTTTTAAAAAATAAGCCACTAACTGCAGTTTAAGCTACCCATATATTTATGACTGTGGGGCCATCTGTTGGAACGTGGTAGACTTACCAGGGCACGCATCCTTAAAGAAAACCAACTTTCCCTCCCCTAGGGCTCATCAACTGTCAATAGCTCTTCAGTTAGAATGAAGGCTCATGATTCCTTCTCCATTCCATCATGGATGTTGACTGTCTTCATCCGGTCCAGGCCATCGCAGGTGCTGTGAGTTCATCAGTGCAGTGGTCCTGTCACGTCCAGAAGATGCTGTTTCTCTCTTGTCCCAGCTCCCATCTCTAGCTCTCATGCTCTTTCCACCCTGCAATGGTGGCTGAGCCTCGGGGAAAGAGACGTGATATAGATGTTCCGTTTATGGCTGAGCATGCCCCAGATACTTACTTTCTTGCATTTTGACAAGTTGTGAGTTTCTGCATTAACTGTTGCCCGCTGCACAAAGGAAATACCCTGATGAGATCTGAAAGCTGCATTAATCTATGGCTATAGAAACACAACTTTAGAGGGCAGTTGGATACTATGTCCTCTTGGCTGAAGAATAAGAGTAGGCTTACCCCCAAGTTTTGTAAGTTCAACAGTTATGTTGGCCAAATTTACGCTACCAGACTTGTGCTTCCTCTTCTAGAGCAGGTCTGGAACCCAAGTAGAGAGTGATTGGTTATCCACATCACATTTATGCCACGATTATATCCATGGGGCATCTTGCCACACTGGTCATTGTCGTCTGTTGGGTTCATAGCTGAGCAAGACTGTTTGACTCTTTATCTCGGCAGCCTACATGGCACCTTCCAATACGATGCAATCTAGCTAGCAGGGAGGGAGCTGCATATTCACTACCAACTTGACTTTCAGAGAACAGTTCTTTTCATAGACATGCAGACTCAGTTCCAGAGTGCGCAGCCTTATGTTCTGAAACTATCAAACTGTGAACTATAATAACGACCTTGGAATTTGGGGGTATTCCATCTAGTAGGTCTAGTAGAACATTTAAAAAAGAATCCAAATTGATTGACTTCTTCGCAGTTCTGTTATTGCTAGTTAGTGAGTCTCCTTAGTCATATCTTGGCTCTTGAAATTTTATATCCAGAACGTTCTAGAAGATCTGAGAAACTGGGCAAGGGGTGGGGGTTTGCGGACACGCTAACTTGCTTCCCTGAGTGGATTAAATGATACCCTCTGTAAGATCATTCTCTACTAGTCTGGCTTAGCAGAAAGCTGCAGACAGGGTGGAAATTGGGAGCTTGTGACACACTAATTCAATTTAAGTTGCCCAGAAGTGTGGAGAGCATTTACTCACAAGCTGGAGGCAGACATCTAAGCAGGGGATAGTCCTAGTGAGTCACATGTCGGAGCACCATAAAGGTCACACGCCGAATAAAACCCTCTCTCAATGTAAAGATTGCCAGAATGAATGGACCCATGCATTCTGGGAAGCCAGGACACCTCTTTTTGGGAAGGCACCTTGCCTAGCATTTCAGGCAGGCCCTGGGTTTTGACAGATGGATTTCTGGGGAGCTCAGGTTGCACCATGACGCTTAAACAATCTGCCTCTGCGAATCTCAGCTCCCTCATCTGCAGAATGGAAACCCAGACTCCACACAGGGGACATCAGTCTGGCGGGAAGGGAAGGAGGTAGATTCTAGAGAAATCCTAGGCACATTTGCCTGATGCTCCCTGAAACCTAGGGAGATTGCTCAGTGCTGGAACTACAGAAGATGTAATGTAGAAATAGAAGATTCCTTCCATCTTCTATTCATCTGTATATGGAGATTTTTCCCTTTCGGGGATAATGTTTTACTAGAACACGTAAACTGTTCATTATTTTAATGCTTTCATGTTGAAAGTTTCAGTGTTAAAAGAAGACACATGCTGGGTGGTGGCAGCACAGGCCTTTAATCCCAGCATTCAGGAGGCAGAGGCAGGAGGATCTCTTTGAGTTTGAGGCCAGCCTGGTCTACAGAGCAAGTTCCAGTACAGCTAAAACTACTCAGAGAAACCCTATCCTGGAAAAAAAATAAAGAAAAGACTTTTTAAAAATGCAACATGACTGTGTTATGTTAAAACATGTTTAACTCTTCATGCTAGTTGATACTAAAAACTAAAAGAGTCAGTGAGATTGTTCAGTGAGGAAAAGTGCTTTGCCGGGTGACCCGAGTTAGTCCACGGGACCTGTGAAAAGGTGCAAAGAGGACTGGCTCCATCGAGCTGTGCTCTGACCCCCCCCCCATGTGCACTGCAGCACCGCTCACGATGACTGCCCAAAGGCAGTGAGGCAATCTAGAGAGAGAAGGAGAGACAGAGCCGGGATCGCCAAAAATGATCATTGGAATTCTACCAGATCTGGACCACTCTGGATTACGTTTCTTTAAACCCTTAAGACCCTTTATAGAATCATTTATTTTCCCTCTTAGAGGATATTACTGTACTAGATTGTGGAAGGCGGTTCAGTGGTCTCCCTTGATCCAAGGAGGATCTGTTCTGACTCCTAGCACCTGTCTGCCATTGCAGTTGGCACTCTTCTGATACACCTGTCTGCCTTTTCTGATACACTTGTAAGATATAATAAGATATAATTGATAAATCAGACATAGTAAGAGATTAGCAACAATCACTAGTGATAAAACACAACAATTAGGAGAGCGTGCTGTAAAAAGTTATGAATACGATCTCTCAGTTACTGCGCAGACACACTGGCTAAAAGTATGACATGTCTTGAGTAGAATAGAACAGGGTAGCAATCAATTTCATTATGCAATTTAGAGTGGCAGTTTCAAATCTGTAAGTTATTGGTTTTTGAAATCTCCCATTGATATGTTTTGGGTTGTTTCTTACCAGATAACTAAACTTCAGAGAGTCAAACCATAGGTGTGGGGTGACACCAGCTACACCGTCAACTTCCGCCATTCTGGGTCAATATGGGAATTCTAAAAAATAAAAATAAAAAAAGTTAATAAACATTTCTATGAGATTTAGATCTCTAGAGCAGCTAGTTTATACTCTAAAGATTTAAATTAGTTTTCAAAATGTAAAATTTCCCTAGAATGCAGAAAACAAATTTGAGGGTGGGAAAGAATATTGGTTGGTTAAAAAAAAAAATTGACCTTTTCTGTGCGGCAGATGCTAACTTCCAGTTCTAATTATCTTGTCTACAACCTGGTTTTGCGCATTATTTTGTTTTTCAGTTTGGGTGGTCATTTTAACTGACTTTGTTTTTCTGTCCCTCATTTCTTGCTGCCAGTATTGTCAGCAACACCCAAGGCCAACAGTGAAGACAGGGTGAGGAGCTGTGGTTCCATCCTTAAGAAATGTACTAGAAAGAGGAAGACTAGGAAGTGGCATCATTTAAATATGTGTGTATGTGTGTGTGTATGTGTGTGTGTGCGCTTGTGTGTGTGTGTCTGTGTATGTGTGTGTGTGCACTTGTGTGTATGTGAGTGTGTGTTTCTGTGCTGGCTGAGAACAGAGGTGTCAGATCCCCGCGAGGCTGAAGTTGACAGGTACTTGTAATCTCCTTGACAAGCGTTCTAAGAACTGACCTCTGTTCCCTGCAAGAACACTATGTGCTTTGAAGCACACAGCCACCTTTCCAGCCCTAGAAATAACATTTTGTAAAAGAGAAGGAGAAGCGCTTATCCCAGTCATTTATGCCACTCTCTCCCTTATTCTGAAGCAATAGGGTCTACTTTATTTGTTTGTTTTTATGATGAGTGATAACTTGTTGGTGTTAGTAGTTTCCCATGCTTTGATTTCTAGAAATGTTTAACATCTTTCCTGTTTAGTATTGCTGGAAGGTTATAAATACTTTCTGGTATAAAAACTGCTCATTGTATACTGAGGGGAACAGCTTAAATGTGATTATAAAGAACTTTATAGATGTGAAATGACCTCCGGTGACCTCCCTGAGGACCACCTTACTGCCTTCCGCATCTCATCTGTGTCCCTGTGTTCATACAGGGACCTCAAATTCACACAGCCACACCCTTCCCTGCCACAGCCATTGGCCTCCATTTTTAGGTGGGAATCTAGACTTCACTGTCCACTCTGCCCATCCTTGTGATCTAAGACCACCCTTATTAAGAGAGAGGCCATAAACACATGCTGACAACTCCACCTACCCCGTGACCTGCCTGAGGATCGTGTGCTCACCTTCCAGTCTCCCTTCTGCCCCTCCGTTGGGTAGAGATCCTAGGCTTTCACAAGCTCAATAGAATCTATTTTTAAAGAATGAATAGTTTTCTTTTAAAATCTTTTATTTTTATTTATTTTTTTAATTAAATTTTTAAATTTTATTTTGCATACCAACCACAGCTTCCCCTCCCTCCTCTCCTTTTGTTCCCTCTCCCCAAGGAATAAATATTGTTTGTAATGACTGTCAATAGCTTGTGTTTTTCAAACACTCTTATGTTTATTTATGTATTTATTTATTGTGTGCCTATGAGATAGAGAGGGAGTAGCACTCAGGAGGAGGTCAGAATGTAATTTGTGGTAGTCTGTTATTTCCTTGTGCCATAATAGGCTTCAAGGTCAAACTCAGGTAGTCAGGCTTGGGGACAAGCACCCTTACCCACTGAGTCATCTTCCTGGCCCTCAAACATGACTTTTTTTTTGTCTTGCTGTTCTTGCTCAATAACTCAAAATAATAATTGAGGTGACATATTTTCAACCTTCTCCTGTATGTGAGATGGTATGGTTAGATGACTATCTAGAGAAAGATTATAAAGATACATCTTTAAAATGTCATTTCAAAACAATCTCAAAGGTGAAGTTTCCTCTTATCAAGTTGCTGTGATCTAATTAGAGCAATGTTAGAATGTCACCTCCAGTGTCTGTTTGAATGTTTTAGGATTTCAACTTTAATACTGTTTGACAGCTCTTGTGTGTATGTGTGTTTTTCCGTCCCCGTAGGAATGGAAGACGTGACATGTGACAGAACCGAGTTCTTGAGCAACTATCTGACTAACGTCGATGATATTACTTTAGTTCCTGGAACGCTAGGAAGAATTCGATCCAAATTTAGCAATAATCCTAAATGTAAGTTGGTTCTTCAAATATTAAGTAGTTAGTTCAACTAATAATCAACGGAAAAGGTAAAGACTTGTTCTCTGAAGCTAGAGAAATCCTAGTTGGGCTTCAGTTTGTCTCATCTGATGATAAAGATGTGTAATCTATGAAGACTTTTGCAGACATCAACCAATGTGTAATTGGTTAACTGGACAGGAACCAATAGTGGTTCTGGGCATAGAGCAGCAATGACTGAACATTTATTTGCTCTTATTTTTATCATATGGAAATTTGATATTTGAAGCACTTAATTTGAAGCATGTTTACAACATAAATATCTATTTATGGGGGTGAGTTTTCTGGCATCAAGGGCAGACTGGTCCCTCTGGTGAGGACAGAGTTTCAGGGTTGACAAAGCCGACACGTGTACCCTCAAGTTCCCTAGCACTTCCTGGCTTTTTCCTTTTCTTTTTTCTTTTTTCTTTTTTTTGGTTTTCGAGACAGGGTTTCTCTGTGGCTTTGGAGCCTGCGCTGGAACTAGCTCTTGTAGACCAGGCTGGTCTCGAACTCACAAAGATCCGCCTGCCTCTGCCTCCCGAGTGCTGGGATTAAAGGCTTTTTCCTTTTCTCAAAGTAACCTTCAGAACACATGAGAAAAAAAAAAACCCTACATTATTCTTAGATTTTGTTAGCTATTCTGAAGAATTAGAAATTAAAAAAACCTAGAAGAATTATGAGTCCTTGTTTTAACTTGTTTTGTGTGTTGAGGGTGTGATATGCCACTAACACAAACTTTCAGTCTGTCTCACTGCCATCTGGATTTTCAAAACCACGTGGATACTCTTTTAAATTCTTAAAAAAGTTTTTTCATTGTATATATTCGCGGTGCATAGCATTATGTCACTAAGGGCATTTTCATATGAGCCTGTATTCTACATTTCTAAATATATGTAGTTTTACTGTGGTCATGCTACGTTAAAATAGAACCTTCAGAATAATAAATCATTGACATCAAGCTCAAAGCTTTGGAAACTTAAATTTTTCCTAAGCTATGTTCCCAAGTCAACACAAATGGGATGTATTCCAGGATCAACGTTGTGAAATCAACAAAATATTGGTGTTTCTTACTTTTTTTCCATGTCCTCTTCTGTCCTTTGTAGCCCCAGCACCTTTGCTCCCTTGGACTGGATACGAGCCTTTATAAAGGATACCTCTTTGTTTAAGCCCTTGGGTTTGAAGGTGTATGCACTAATTTGCTCATGTCTTTATTTCAAAAAGCATTTCTGACATCAGTAAATGTAATGGGGAGACTGAGTAGACGAGCTTTTTGAAGACCTGTGGGATCACACTACCAATAATGACATATGTGTGCTCTCCCTTCATTTGGGGAGAGGCCGTGAGGTGGGCAACGAAGAATATGATGGTGGCCTTACACCATTGTTCACTTGGTACCTCTTCCAGGTTCTCACTGAGACACTGGACAAGTCTCTTCAGCACTGTGGCTCAGCTTCCTCATGCGTAGACTAAGGGTTGTGGGATGACTGAACGAGAGAGGGTGTAGATGTAATTACGTTGTATTTCATCTGTAGTCAAAGCTCTATGTTGAGTACATAGATGCAGTCTCGGCTTTATCATCGTTTCAGATGAGTACGAGCACAATTTTATTAAAGTCCCTCCAGTATCCTTGTGTGATTTCTATTGCCATTCTGTTTATGGACAGTAGAAGTCAAGGGCAGAGAAAGGGTTGAAGGAGCTGGCTCAGAGGGTGGCAGGAGATGGCAGAGAGAGCTAGGGTTAGAACCCTGATTCGGTGGATTCTTTTAAAAACTTCAATTACATCTATCTACAACAATGCCATTTGCCATAGCCTATGTGTGGAGATCAGAGGACAGACAACTTGTGGAAATTAGTTTTTCCATCCAACATTTTTTTTGGTCCTGGGAATGAAACGCAGGTTGTCAGGCATGGTGGCAAGTATTTTACTGGCTGAACCATCTGGCCAGCCCCACTTACTGATCCTTAATCTCCACCCCCTTCTCATTCAAAATGGGCTGGGTAGCATAAAATGATGATCAGTAAAGGCGGAAGGACTGGTATTTTTTAAGATTTTTCTGGGACGTGTCTGAGGATGAGATTGTCCCATATTGTTAATTTCGTTAAACCAGCAGTTCTCGACCTGTTGGTCACAACCCTCTCTGCAAACCTCCATCTCCAAAAATATATTGTGATTCACAACAGTAGTAAAATTACAGTTATGAAGTAGCAACAAAAATAAGTTTATGAGTTGCATCAGCACGAAGAACTGTATTAAAGGGTTGCAGCCTTAGGAGAGTTGACACCCACAGCTCTCACCTATCAAAGGACATGGGTTTACCGTGTTTAGTCCCTGTAAAGACTCTGATTCACAAGGCCAATGAGTGCAGCAGTGCAGGGCATGGCTGGCTCACTGGGACCGCATGTTGTGCTCCATTGTACAAGCTCCCTCACCTTCTAAAACCACTTGGCTGAGCGAGCGCTCTGATCGCCCTGTATCCCAGCATCCTTCCGAATGATCAGACAGAAAGGCCCCAAAGCTCTCAGAGAAAAATAGATGCACATCATAGATTCAGTTATTGTTACTGTAATCGTTTGCTTTCCGATAAATGCGGCTCTTAAAACCTAAGTAGAATGGAATCAATGCTTTTACCTTTGGGTTTCAGTTTTTTAGGACTCAGTTTCTGAAGACAGTGTTTAGTGTGTGCATGTGTATACTTTGAGGGAACCCACATTTTCCTCAAATACGAACAATTGTTTTATTGTTTATTGAGTGCTTACTAAGCACCAAGCCCTGGGGATTGCAGCAGCGAACGATATGCACAACTCTAGCTCCGCTGATGTTTCTGTCCCTGGGAGGCCTGCCCTGGGAAAGCCGGATCTCTTCTGAGTACTGCTTTTCCTCTTCTCCTGATTCTATAATGACAGATTGGGGCAAACCTCTTCTTTTAAAAAACAAAACAAAACCCAAGCAGCCTACAATCTCTTTTTCCGCACAGTTCGTACCGAGGGGCACCCCGACAATAAGATCCGGCACGCACACACCCATCATTTACATAGTTGTACTTTAAGCTAGTTTGAGTGTAGGCTGAAGTAGTCTTTGTCTCCTGGTTGTGAAAAGAAAAAAAAAAAGCAGCACACACTTGAGCCTGCATCTGGAAAGCAGCGCTCACCTATGTAATTAGAACTCTGATGTCACCACAGAAACAGCTCGCTGGCTGCATTAGGAAACTCATCTTGCAGCAAAGGGTTGCTTGTTCCAAAACCTTGCCGAGAAACAGGAAATGATGATAATAAAAGACCCCTGAAAACGAGCAGCTCAGTTCCCGACATGTAATTGCAAATAAACTCAAGTGGGTGCTGCACAGGACTCTGATGGGAAAGGTTGAAGCAGGTCACCTAGCAGCCCTCCTGTGCTGCGGCAGGAGGACCGACTTCCCTTCTAGACGAGGAGCCCTGCGTCTTCCAGGGCAGATTGCCGCAGGATGTGTGCCACTTGTTCCGTTGCCCGCGCTGTCACTGAAATATTAAACACCTGCACTCAGTTCCGCATCCGTTCAAAACGACACTAACTGGGGTGGAAGCGTTAAGTGTCTCGCTGTAAAAAATCACCTCTCTTCGTGATTACGTTTTGATACCTTTCTCCCTTTCTTTGCACAGATGACCCTAAAGCCATTATTGCTAATCTTACGGTAAGTGTTGTAAGCCGCTAGTCTCTGCCCTTGGTGCAGCTGCGACATGCTCACCTTGCCATGTTTGCCTTCCCTGTGGGTGGTTAGGAACATTTTCCTCACTGACCTGCGGTCCTGTGTATTTGTTTCCCCTAAGCTTTCAAAACTTCTGGCCCGTGGTCAACTGTAGACTCCCCAACGGTCTTGGTGATGACACAAACCGAGGCTTTGTTCTTCCTATTAACCTCGGAAGTATTTGCTCATGATTAATCAGCTCTTCACTCACTCTGAAACAGATCTGTCCCCATCTTATATGCCCTCCACCCCATCCTCCAGGTAGAGACTTCAAAGCACTTGAACACCCCCATCAGATCTGCCTGCATGTCTTCTGCTCTCCTCCCACTTCTCCTCCCTCTCCTTGACTTGAGGCAATGGGGAAAGACCTTGAGTTTGAAACCATCCACAGTCTTGGGCTCAAGAGTCAGGCATTTAAAAATTCCTCTTGTGCTCTGATAACCTCTGACCTCTTTCTAAAGCTGTCTAACTCCTTTGGAACCTATTTGCTTATAGCATAAATTATTTATAGGGGATAGCAAATTCCATTTATTCACTAACCGTCTTCTTGTTGGACCAACACTGCCTTCAACTCTCAAAACACAGTCTATCTAAGCTTTTTATTTTGGTGGGAAGTATTCCTCTGTAAGACCAATATTCACTTGTATTTCAGTGCAAAAAGCCAGATCAGCACTTTAAGCCTTACATGAAGCAGCACCTTCCCAAACGTTTGCACTATGCCAACAACAGGAGAATCGAGGATATCCATTTGTTGGTGGATCGTAGATGGCACGTTGCAAGGTAACATGGGGAGCCTGTCTCTGTCTTTTCAAGCACTTTCCTGTCATCTGGAAACCCTTTGGTTCTTGGTCTTTATTAACAAAAATCCAGCCTGGAAATAATCTCATTTGGAAATTTTTTGTGTAGTAGATAATGTATGAGAAGAGAAATAATACATCTCAAGTTGCTGGGTCTTTTCTCATATATCTCTGTGCCCAAGTTTTATGGAGACACTTTAGGTTTTTTTTTTTTCCCTTGAACAACTCAAAATACAACTAAGGCCTTGCTGATGTGGTCTTGGTCGACATGATTGCCCATAGCTGTGTTTGTAGAAAGTTCCTGGAGATGTGAATCTTGAAACCTCTGTTTCTGTGGACATGTTTTTACATTGCTTAAACCATGACTGATGTTTGCCTTCTTCTGAACTACAAAAGGCTCTCCCAGATCAAGGAGAACCACCCTTTGCTTTGGGATCGGATGCAGAGCTGGGAGCTCTGCCACTTCTAAAGAGTCAATGACCACAGATTTAGTCATTTTTATGTAGACCTAGAAGTAGTGTATTGTCATGCATTTGTTTGCTTTAACTTTGACCTTAAGACAAGTGTGTGAATATGCTTGTAGTACTAATTGAATGACTATGATGTCTACTTGAGCTGGGCAGTAGTTTATAATAGTTAATGGCTAAGCATGAGATGATAACAAAAAACGTTGGTCTTCTAGGAACTTTGTCTCACTATGAAACACTTGGACATTTAATCTACTATAACCGTGAAAGACCAAATAGTTGAACATGTGGGATTATGCAAAGACAGATACGAAACCCAGAAATCATTGGGACCATGTAGAACAGACAGGATTTCACGTAAAAACGTTATAGAGATGTGGCCAAAATATCTTGGCTGACTGTGTCCTCTGTTGTGGCACCAGGGAGAGAAAAAACGATGCAGTTGTCTAGTTTATATAAAAAAAATACTGTGTCTTGGAGCAGAAATTAAGTGAAAGATGACACTAGTTGAGCAAGCAAGGCAGGTGCTAAATCTTCTGAAGTTCACTCTTGCATTGTTGAATTTTTACACATACATATTACTATTCTAAGTCCGAGTTACTCTTGGGTGAAAACCTATCCATTAGATTTCTCTGTTTTCCCAAGCATTAGTCTTCGCTGATATGTACCCTGCCTGTAGTTAGGCAATATTTGCGTTATTGAGCATCAACATTTTGGGTGGTAGAAGAGCTCACAAAACAGTTCTGTAAAAGGTGTCTTTCTGTCACAAAAGGTAACATTAAGCAATTGTAATACCCTGCAGGCGATATTTTCATTCCCCACCTCTAAACACGTTTTCTAGGTGAGGCCATACTTTTGTTAGCTATGCCATGGTTCGTGTTAAATTCACCACTTCATGAACTCTGGTCTTACTATCCTGCTAGGTAAGTTTGCATATGCCACGCATTGATTCAACATCATGTGTTGAAAAATGCCTTCTGTGTCTTGGGACTGAGCCTGGTGAGCACATAGCAGGGAGAGCTCTTCAGTCCAAGCAGGAGGCATGGAGAGTTCATGGACTTCTTTTCAAAATTTCCCCTTTAACCTGGGGTGATATGCAAAGTAATAACACCAGAGGAATGAACAGAAGTAGCTGTCATTGCTGTTGGAATGATGAAATTAAGACTGAGACCATTGGGCTTCAGACAGGCCTTTTCAGGGATCCTATGTACCTCAAATTTGCTTTCTGTCTTTCTTTCTTTCTTTCTTTTTTTGGTTTTTGGTTTTTCGATACAGGGTTTCTCTGTAGCTTTGGAGCCTGTCCTGGAACTAGCTCTTGTAGACCAGGCTGGTCTCGAACTCACAGAGATCCGCCTGCCTCTGCCTCCCGAGTGCTGGGATTAAAGGCATGTCAAATTTGCTTTCTATCAGCATGATTTGGAGCAGAATCCTAACTGATCATAAAATTGTTTCAATGTAGGAAACCTTTGGATGTTTATAAGAAGCCATCAGGAAAATGTTTTTTCCAGGGTGACCATGGCTTTGATAACAAGGTCAACAGCATGCAGGTATGACCCCAAGACTGAATTGAAACTGAGTTCTCAGGGAGGGGAAAGGGAATCACAGGGCTAATTCAGATAATAGAAGAGCCCTTTTCATGAGAGCAGGGATGGTTGACTATGTTTCTCTTCTTTTCTTTCGGAAGACTGTTTTTGTAGGTTATGGCCCAACTTTTAAGTACAGGATGAAAGTGCCTCCATTTGAAAACATCGAGCTTTACAATGTTATGTGCGGTGAGTCACTTGTTCAGTCAAACCCGATGAATCAATCATCTCTGGCCGGTGAATTTCCTTACTACTAGAAAAAGAAACGAGGAGTCTATTTTCTAAGGCCTTCTCTCACTGAAAAAAAAATTGTAACTTGCCCATTGGCTCAAAGGACAGAATGTCACCCCCTTCTAAGGCTTCTTTGTGTCCCTTCAACAGCTGACTAATGGGGAGTTTTCATAGTGTTGCTGTTGGCAGCTGTTGGCTGATCCAACATAGCATTACAGTTTGACAGCATTGGTCAGAGACCCGATGAAGCAAGAGTTCCATGCCGGCAGCGCGTTCTCCCACCCCGCTCTCTCACACTGCAGCCCGGTGAAAGCCTTGCCAGCTTGCATCCCAGCCAGCTATTTATGTGCTCCTAATTATTTGTCTTCTTTGAGCCTCTCGTTGCTGAATGAGGACAGCTTTTCCTATTTAGTAAGGGAGTGCCAGTCTGGTGGTTAGAGGGGGAGACTCAAAGTCGGGTCTCCTGGGTTCTTTTCCTAGGTTGGCTGCTAGCTCTCCACTGTCCCGCCTCTCGGCTTAGGCAAGTCACTGTATGCCCACTTGGCAACCATTCACTTGCTATGAAATCAGCCCGTTCATCTCTTGGTAGCCCGTCAAGGCACATGGCCAAAAGCTACTCGTGTCCTCACACTTTTGGGGCGTGCATTAGAGGGTAGGCTGTGGGTATTTATTGATTGTGTCTTATTTCAAAATTTAAGTCTACAGAGTCCAGAGATGTGCAGGAGGATGATGGTACCAATATTATCACACACACACACA
Organism: Dicrostonyx torquatus; assembly: GCA_028555095.1. Taxonomy (NCBI): domain Eukaryota; kingdom Metazoa; phylum Chordata; class Mammalia; order Rodentia; family Cricetidae; genus Dicrostonyx; species Dicrostonyx torquatus. The sequence continues at coordinate 681,433 of JAQHUG010000034.1, read as the reverse complement.
CACACACACACACACACACACACACACACACACGGGCAATAGCAGAGTAAACTATCTCTCCACGCAGAGTTTTTGGGAATGTCTGTATTCACGCTCTAGCAATGAGCAGAGCTATTTCAAGAAGTGTTAGCAAGGCATTGTGAGATCAGAAAGGTTCAGAAGGTGTGATAGGAGTGCCAGATGTGCTAACTTAGTCCAACTGTGGTTTGTGCTCAATATTTATAGACTCCTGGAAGGCAAAAGGCTTTGGCTCTTACCATAGTTCATCCGAGAACAAATAAGAACCACCTGTATCTCTTTCTTTTCCTCAGATCTCCTAGGATTGAAGCCGGCTCCCAATAACGGGACCCACGGAAGTTTGAATCACTTACTGCGGACAAATACCTTTAGGCCAACCATACCGGAGGAAGTTACTAGACCCAGTTACCCAGGGATCATGTACCTCCAGTCTGAGTTTGACCTGGGCTGCACCTGTGATGATAAGGTAGAGCCAAAGGTAGAAATGATCTTTATGCTTTACCATGGTGCTATTTGTTTGGTGTATAAAGCATTGTCCAGGGGGAGCTTTCTGTGATAATAGCATTGATTACTGTCCCTGCTGTCCAGAATGGAGCCAGTGACTGGTTACGATGGAGGGATGAAAATTTTAGTTTCATTCTTTTAAATTTAAGTGCTATTAAAAGCTGACTATGGCTCACGGCTACCATCTCAGACAGCCAGGTCTGGAGGATGAAGGGTAAAAATGTTCTTCTCTGGATTCACAATCTGTAATCAGAAGCTCGCTCTTCTGTGCAATTGTGGATCACCAGTGATTTACGACCCTCGGAGATAACAGGTAGCTGTGCAATGGCTTTGAAAGACCCTTGAGATTTCAGGGATTCGGGAGAACTGTTTGCAAAACCTGGGCAGCGTGGACAGAAGTCACTGGGAAATGGGAAACATTCTGGAGCTAGCAGAAGACCGTCCAAGGCTGGAAAGGCGAGGGGAGAGAGAAAATTACTAGGGAGATTGGCAGGAGAAGGGAGGGGAGGATGGGATGGAGGAAGAAAGAGAGAGAACTATGTCTGTTGGAATGCTGCAGCCCCAACACTGTGACCTGTGACCTGGTAGTGTAACACCCTCGTCTCCATCCCTCTGCTCTATTCCAGGTGCCTTCCATGGTGGAGACCATGGAAGCCATGGCTGTAAGCCAAAGAACAAGTGTGTTCATTAATGCAGCCCCGAAACTCTCCCTTCTAGGACACAGAGCAGGATGGGGAAGGTGCAGCATGAATGGGGGGGGGGTTGTTGAAAGCATACCCCCCACCATACCACACTGGGACAGTTTTAAATACAAATCAAACGAACAACAAAAAACCAAACCCCCAAAGCATTAAGTAGTAATTTGTTCATTGACTTTTTAAGTTGATTAGGATTTTTATGACTGCCGACCAATGCTTCTTCTTTTTTCAATTTCAACTTTTTTGTTTGTTCTTTGCATCTTTGATATCATGCATTTCTATCCCATTCATCTCCCTGTCCCTTTGTGTGCGCCCTCTGCCCTTGCAAACCATCCCCTCCCCCAATGAAATAAAACACAATGTAAGAGAAAACAAGAAAAGAAAAAGAAAGATCTTGTCATGGAAGCTGTAATGTGACATAGTGAGTCACCCAGTTTACCCTTTTATCCATATATCTTTACTTGCAAGTGTTCATTGCAGAGTCATTGATCTGGTTTGAGGCCTCTGGTCTCTGCTACAGCATCAATGCTGGGCCCTCACTGGGATTCCTCTTGGATATCCTGTTGTTTCCCTGGTTGTGGGAATGCTGCACCTTTGGGTCTGCAGGACCTGCCCTTTCACATGCTCCAGCAGATCACAGATTGGGTGGGCCAACTCATAACCCTAGTTCTGGGTCTGGGTAGTTGTAGGGTTGGTCAGCCTGCCAAATCATCCCCGTTCTCACAGTCAGAGTGAGCTCTCTGCCATTGCCCCAGCTAGTTCGCCCCTTGCAGCCGGGACCAGTTCTGCTTTCATGCCCCTAGGGCCCGTTCTGCTGCACCTAGACCTTCAGGGCCAGCTCTGTTGTGTAGCCCAGGTGAGGTGCAGGGTCCACTCTTGGAATGCTGCAGCTGGCGAGGGGCAAGGACAGCTCTCCTGCTCTGCTCTAATGACCTCTGGTCCAGCCCTTCCACCAGCCACAGGTGACTAATGGATAGTATGGTATCTCTCCCAGGCTCACGCCACCATGGGGGAGGGGAGCTGGGCCAGATTTCCCACACTCATTCTCAGAGCAGCCTCACTACTCCCCCCACCCCAGTCAACTGTGCTGCCCATGCAAGGAGCAGAGGGGAGTGCATCCCTACCAGTGGTTCTATTAGCAGAAATGAACCAATGCTTCCACAGAGTTGAGAAAGATGCTTGCATAAAGCAAGGACGTTATTCCACTTCTGTATGCTGTTTAATTTTAGGTTTAATTATGAGGTTTTTTTTTATTAGCCTTAGAAAAATGGATGATAATTCTCCTATTGTGCAATCTCTTTCCCTTACCATTGGTCCCCTCTCAGCATTCCCATGGGCATAGGAGCCACAGTTTTGTAGGTTCTAGAATAAGAGGAATTCAGTTTGCCCTTCCTCCCTGTCCCCACATTTATCTCCTTCCTATCTTTGCTTTTGATAAGATTCTGAGAGTCTAAAGAGTGAAGGGGAGGCAAGGGTCAGAAGTTGGAGGTGTGAGGCTACCAAAATTAATAAAATCAATAGAAACCAACTTACCAAGAGGATCACAAATAGACATTTTGAGGTCTCTATAGTTTCTTCCTTTCTTTCTACCTACCTTTCTTCTTACCTTCTTTCCTTCCTTTCTTCCTTCCATTCTTCCTCCCTTCCTGTTCTCCCTCTCACTCTCTCTTTTTCTTTCTTTTCTATCAAGGCTTCTTCTCCAACACAGCCTTAATTGGGACCCTGAAAATCATGTTTAATTTTCATACTTGACTCTGTACTTTTACTTTGCTAATATATAGCGCTTAAATAGTACACGAAGTATCTTAACACGTCTCAAAATAACCTATGGTATAGTTTTGCATATGGGAAATTTTTATGTGGCTGCTTTTGTAGGCTCTGAATCCTGCGATTGTTTGATTCATCATCATTTCTGGGCTACATTCATGTGTATTTGCATCTGAACCTTTAGCTCATTTATTTTTCATGTTAATTAGTTACATTTGATATATTAGTAGATCATACTGTTTTTGTCAAGTTTCCTCTTTAAGAGCATGGGGTAATGCTCAAATATCAGCCTTACAGTTCCTCAAAGGACATTACTGTAAATGGGGTTTTATGGTGAGTGCTCGAGAGGCTCAGAGGTTCGTGTCAGGTGCAGTGCTGAGCAGTGATCTTTCAGGGTGACTCCATCATTACTGTTTGGATTTGAAAAGAGTATATATATATATATATATATTTGAAAAGAATATATATATATATATATATATATATATTGGTTTGGTGGATTATTTTAGTGCAGACAGGAAGGAATCTGAGATCCGAGGCTCTACTGTATCTACTTCACATGTATGTGCCCCAGCACCCATCCTTCTTGGCCTGGGAAGCTACCATGATTGCACACAGTGTGAAGGGAAGGGAAATGAGCCACAGGGAAGTTAAGGAAGGTGCTCACAGGCACAGGGGGCGAGTTTGGGATGCAAACGGGAGGAGCTGCCCAGGAGGATTTGACCACAGTGCAATGGAATTGAGCAAGATGCTGAGTCGGAAGAAGGGAAAGGGAGAAAGAAAGAACCCGTCTGACGTGCCTTCTTTTCTCCTTTTCTGGTTTTCACACGGGAAGAACAAACTGGAAGAGCTAAATAAACGCCTCTACACCAAAGGGTCTACAGAAGGTAAGGGCGGCTTCAAAAACCAACAAAATAAGTTTAATGTCTAATTTTTACAAATGGAAGACTGGAGCTGGAGAGACGGCTTGCTGCTCTTCCAGAGGACCATGCTTGCGACAGCACACAGAACTGTGCCCTAGACATCAGTCTTTCTGCTTTTATCAAGTGGTGTCTCTTCTTCTCACAGCTCACCAGTCCAAGGGAGACTCATGATGCCAATGGCGTAGAGTCTATTCTCTCCACTGGGGTACTATCCCGCAAGTTGCACGGCTGCAGGTTAGGACAGAAACAAGAATATAGATCTTGTTCTATAGATTATAAAATAATTAGAAACAAGAAGACAACCTATCAGGCAAATTCTTCCTTTGGATTTATTTTGTTTTGTTGTTTTGAGACAGGGTCTCAATATGTAGCTCTGGCTGTCTTGGAACTCACTATGTAGACCAGGCTGGCCTCCAATTTACAAAGATCTGCCTGCCTCTGCCTCCCATGTGCGGGGATTAAGGGCATAAGCTACCCTATCTAGCTCTTCCTCTTGACTTTGAAGTTCTGGAAAATTAGAAGCTAGAGTAGGAGCTTCTCTGAAGGTTTCCTGCAGTAGATGGGATGCTTTTCTGAGGCAAAAGGGGGCTGGGTTGAGGAAGCAGATAGAACAGCATGGCAGCCCTACAGCGAGTGCTAACGACACACACAGATTCTCCCAGAGCCATCCCTCCAGCCGTCAATTTCCATGTGGTCTTGTTTATCTATCGTGTATGGTTTCCCGTCTGAGTAAGCAGAGGTCGAGGAAGGCAGCAACAGGTTTTATTTACTAGCCTTACTTCCTTTCTATAAAAGCTCTTCATCTTCCTTTTCTGCATCCCCCCCTCCCCCCTTTCCCTTTGATCAGCAAACACACCGGCTTTCTGGCGTGTAATTGGATAACACAGAATCACAGGCAGGACTTTGCTGGTGGAAGCTTTGCTTGTCTCCCACAAACTCTACAAATAAATGAGTTGAGAGTTTGGCCTCTAAATGTTAGTGTGCTGCAGTGCCATGATAAATGAACGACAGCAACAACAAAAACGCAAGTTGTCAGGGGGATGGGGTAGGGAGTATCATGATTTCCAAATAGTTAATTACTGAAGAAGCAGCGCCAAGGTGCTCTTTACAAAAAGCCTGCTGGTTGGTTCATTCTGACAGCTTTCCACGGACTGTCGCACTCGCGCTGATGGAAATACCACGTGTTCTCCATCCTAAAACATTTCCACCTGACTGACAATGTCTGCTTCTAGTCTGTTGCTGTGATGGCATTGTGTTCACGTGACACAATCACTCCCTTTACCCAGCACTTCCTGCAAGCATTTAAGAGGCCTTGGGCTGATGAACTTGGGGCTGCCAGGGCTAGAAGGAGCTAGAGTCGGTGAGGTTACTTCTGTGCAGGTTTGCTCAGAGTTGATCCTAAGTGCCTTACATTTGTCACTGTTGAGTCCTATCTATCTATATCTATATCTATATCTATATCTATCTATCTATCTATCTATCTATCTATCTATCTATCTATCTATCTATCTATCTAATCTATTATCTATTTATATTTATTATCTATCTATCATCTATCTATCTATATTATCTATTATCTATCTATATCTATCTATCTATCTATCATCTATCATGCAGCACATCACAACCACCGCCTCCCCTTCCTGCACTCCTCTCAGCCCCTCCCCCACCTTTCTTCCCAGACTCACTGCTCCTCCATTTCCCTTCAGAAAAGAACAGGACTCCCAGTGTTACCAACCAAACATGGCATAACAAGATGCAGTAAGACTAGGCACAAATCCTCTTATCAAGTCTGGAAGAGGCAACCTGGTAGGAGGACAAAGGTCCCAAGAAAAGGCAAAAGAATCAGAGACACCCCTATTCTCACTGTTAGGAGTCCCACAAGAGCACCAAGCTACATAATCATAACATATTTGCAGACGACCTAACGGAGATCCGTGTGAAGTCTGTGGGGGTGAGTTTTGTGGGGGCAAGCCGTATGTCCTCACTCGGTATCGTTGGGCTCTTAGCTGGGGTGCACTCTGGTTTGTCTGAAAGAATGGACCACTGACAGTTTTTAACCCTTGGCTTCAAAAGAACAGCAGGATCTAGGGGAAAATCATGACAGCTGGGTTGGGTTAGTGACCTTTGCGTCACTGGAGGAGTCCTGTCAGCTCCAGTCTGAGGCAGGAAAGAGTTATTTTAGCTCATGATTTCAGTCTATTATGAAGGAAAAGACATAACAGAACAGCTCGGTCCATGGTAGTGGCTGGAGCATGTGGCAGACAGGAAGCGCTGAGCGAGGCTTTGAACCAGGGCCCTGGCTATCACCTTCAAAGGCCTCTCCCTAGTAACGTACTTCTGTCAGCCAGAGGCACCCCTCTTCAGATTCCTCATCCTCCCAATAAAGCACCACTAGCTGGGGAAAGCATCCAAACACCAGTGGGGACATTTCAGACTCAATTCATGACAGTAGCATATGTGCCTTTGGTCTGTTGATGGCTACGGGAAACAACCTTTAAAGATACGGGAGACCCGAAATAAAACCAGCTGTTTACCATGTGAAAACCACTTCTTTGGCTAGATTCTTCCATTTGTGTAAATCTCTGTGTTCCCTCTTCTATGTCCCTTGAACTCTGTCTCCATCACCCTATTAGCTCTGTCTTATTTGTTTCTCTACAACACTAAGGAGGCATCTTTGAGTGTGTCTCATGTATCACACATCCAGGCTCTCATTCAAAACATCCAGTGTCTGCTACAGCAGGACCTTGTGAATACAAATCGCATGTGTGTATGTTGTGCATGCAAGTGTGTGTGTGTGGATGTGTGTGTATGCACGCTCATGCCTGCACATGTATTGTATTCAGAGTAACTACTTTGACTTTCTGACGTCAGAGCTGTATTGAGCCTTATGAAACAGTTTATAAATCTAATATTCTATGTACAAATGTAACATAGTCCTGGTTTTGCTTATTAGTTTAAAGTAGAGATAGATGAAAATAGCTGATATTTTATAGAATAAGTCATGTATAAGATTGCAGCATCTCTGCCTTGCTGTTGTAACGTCATACGCTATGAAATAAATCAGACATCTATGGAGAGCACATGTGAAAGCGGCAAATGCCAGTCGTGAAACAGCTGGAGTCTATTTGAGGGCAGAAAGTCTTAGATTAGTCTTAGGTGCCGGTTTGCTGTTAATGTGTAGATTGCTATGCAATCAAAGCCTCTGTAAAAGAAAGAGGAAGCAAACTGTCGTCTTCATGACTGGATTGCTGAGGTCAGACTACTTCTAGGTAGGTGGTAAATTCTGAATCTGGGTTGCATAACGGCCGTTGTTTTTCGGTCACGAACAGTGTGGCAGGTTTGCTGTGCAATGAAAACTCATTTCCTTGTGATACTGAGTCAGCGGAGGAAGGAATGGATTTCAGGGAAAATGTCGACTCTCTTTACAGGCAATCCTGGCATTATAGCCAGAAGAGGAAGAACGACACCAGCAACTGTTGCCGTAGTCCCTTCTCCGTTGCTAGAAAACCCTTTGCATTTTCTTAGGCAAGGACACGCTATCACCTCTGTATGAAAAGAAACTCGAATCCTTTTAATGCCTATGTATGTTTGGAACTCCACACACCAAATGAAGTTAATTTATATATATAAAATGACTTAGTAGTTTTTGCTTCATGGGTAGAAGAATCTTGACTATTGTCCAGCGATCTCTAGGGCCTTTTCGAATCCTGAAATCCTATACCTGTTCCTGTTGGCTTTTTTTTTTTTTTAAAGACTCAGTTGTGTTGTTAAAGAAGGGAGGTGGCATTCTTGTTTTCCCCCAGTATGGGCATGTCTGTGCACATGTTATAGAAAGCATTTGGAAAGTAACTAGCTCCATGATCGCTTGTGATTTATCATAGGACTCAAGGTCTTGATGGCAGGTGCTCCATTTAAATAACTCCTACCTACCAGTGCACTTCGCTGCTGCAGAAGTTGAGTATGGACCCTTTATGGAACAGCTATAGCTATAACCATGGCTGCTTTGGGTGAAGATGGAACTTGGCACTTTCTAGTCTCTGCTTCGCAGTGACGCAACAGTTCTGAGCGATTCAGGGCATTGGGAAGTCAAGGGTTGTGAGCAAGGGAGAGCTGAGCTGAGATTTGACACAAGCCCTGTGCTGTCTTCTGAGAACGCTCCTAGGAGGAGGATCATCAAGAGCGACCATCTCAGGCTACAATGGTTGTTGGCCTGCTGACAGATGCAAACAATTGTTCTCAGTGCAGAGTCCTAATGTCACCTTGGCGGGCGCTGCTCGGGCAGAGTTTGTGCTCAGGGAGAGTCACACCTTCATTCTAGTACAGCCTTCAGTAGAATAATGCAGCACCTGACTGGAGGTTACCCAAAAGACTAGGAAGGCGAAGCCTAGCTAGCTGGAAGTGAGGGCCTAGAGTTTGCGTGGGCCATACACCTGAATTATCATGTGTAAATTTATATCATCACTAGAGGTGACCCAGATGAGCCCAGGCTATCTCACAATTCTATTAGGCAGGCCGCCTAATATGTAGACGCCCAGATTTCTTTTTTAATTCGTCTGTCAACTGGTTACTAAGTACACATGTGATTGTTATTATTGGAGACAAACTATATAAAACAGATTTAGCCCCTGTCTTCAGAAAGTGATGGTTCTGTTGCAAGATTTAGCAAGCAGATGAATTACAACAGAATGTTTCTTGTTTGTGTGGTTTTTGTTTTTTTTTGGTTTTTTTGTTTTTTTGACACAGGGATTCTCTGTAGCCCTGGCTGTCCTAGAAGTCACTCTGTAGACCAGGCTGGCCTCGAACTCACATAGATGCCTGTCCTCTGTCTCCCAAGTGCTGGGATTAAGGAGTGTGCCACCAAAGGAGTGTGCCACCCCCTCCGGCTTACAAGAGAATGTTTTAATGATGGAACTGGAAAGCAGAACGTGTCACTAGAAGCATGGACTCTGTTCCCATGGAGGCTGAAATGGCCGTGAACGACAATAGGTGCTTGTAAAGCAAAGGAGGAGGAGGGACAGAGGGAAAGGAAAGGTTTTTTTTTGTTTTTTTTTTTTTTTTTTGTAGAGATTTTGTGGTAACTTTTAAGCATATGTTACTGTGGGAGTGAATGTTTAAGAAAGCAGAAAGGGAGAAGGGTTTTCATGTGGCTCCGCGTCCATCTGCTGGAGCCTGAATCAGGAAGCAGAGGCGGGAGAAGAAACACAAACTCCAGTCTGCATGACTAAACTTTGGAAGACAAAAAGAGTGAATTCTGGGGAAGTCCACACCACTTAAAAAGAATCGTCTCACGATCTTTTGCCAAATGTGGTATGTGGAGGAGAGCGCTGGCATAGGCTAAAATGCCGGAGCCGCTACTGTAAACAGGGAACTCGGGTGTGGAAGGAAGGCAGTCTCTGGAGCTCTGCAGTGGGAAGACTTGGAATACACTAGATCCACATCAGGGCATCCCAAGAGGCTTGGCTTTAGGGAGGTGGCTCGTTTGTAAAGTGCCTGCAGTAGAAACATGAGGACCTATGTTTGGATGCCTAGGAGCCATGTTGAAAAACCAGGCCTGGCATGCTTCTGTAACCCCGGCACTGGGGAGGAGGAGACAGCACATGTCTAGACCTTCCTAGCCAGCCAGTCTAGTTATTCAGTGAGCTCCAGGTTCTGTGAGAGACCCTGTCTCAAAGAACAAGGTGATAGAGAGAGAGAGAGAGAGAGAGAGAGAGAGAGAGAGGAAGAGAGAGACAAACTCCTAGCCTTCATGTGCATACAAGCATTAGCATGCACATATGTTATACATATATGTGCATAAACACGGTATGAATTATGGGAAAGAAGCTGGTTAAAGAGTACTAATGTGCTGTTGGACGGGAAGAACTACTTTGAAAGTTCTATGACATAGTAAGGCAGGTATAGTAGGCCACATTCAATTAACTGTATATTTCAGTACTACTAATAGAGAAAAATTTCAGTGTCCCAACATAAAAAAATTATACATATTTAAGCTGATTATTCTTCCTATTTGATTAATCTGACCATTTCAAGTTTTTGCTAGAATCAGGTCTCAGAAATACACACAACAATCATGCCCGTTAAAAGTTTCTAAAAATTTTCTGAATTAAATATTCAAAATGTCAAACTCTTCATAGATTAGAAATCAAAGCAGATAAAATTAAAAATGAAACCTGGAGATTATGTTGCAGAAAAGGAGCTCGGGGAGGGACCTTGCGGCAAATATTTTAGCGCGTGAAGACTGAGAGTCAAGTTTTGTGGTCTGAGTAGGAGCATTTTGTTAAGGAGAAATGCAGTGTGCGTTGAAGAGAGACACAATGTGTGGTTCTCCTGAGAAGTCCAAGGCTAACCGCTGGGCCATGCCAGGACCTGTGATTCACGGTCAATGGTAGGGTCAAACCTAAATCTTGATTCCAAACCCCAAAATGTATTTTTCTTGCAAAGATGATTTCTCTTCTTCCTTGCATGAGTTATTACACTACAAAGAGAGTTGGCTAGATTTTTGGAGATCCGGGTGGGGATTTTGGTTGGATTTTTGAGAGGTTCTTGATGTCACTGTACTTTTTTTTTTCCTCATAAGTTCGATGAGAATTGACAAGAAAGCAAATGAGATGATGATATGTTTGTCTTCTGGCTGTGTTCAAAAAGCAGCAGCTGTGTCAATAGCTCGAAGCTGTGGGATTGATTTCGGAAGCAAACCCAATCTTTGTATGTTGAACGCAAGAGCCGGTAGAGACGGAGCGGCCTCCTGGGGAGGCTCCTCAGGCTGCCCTGCCAATCTTGTGTCTCATCTCCCCTTCCCCTCAAGTCTCTTGCATTTTTTTTTCCATTTTAAACTTTGGAGCTGTATCGTCTGTCAGGCACTGTTGGTTGTTAACAGTTACACATGGGCAACAGAAGGGAACCCGTGAGTAGGTCACCCTGGCTTGAATATCATGGCAGCTTATGCCTGTTTGTAACATGTCTCATCTGCATTACCATCACCCTGTGTGTGTACCAGAGACAGTGTAGCCTGTGCTATATGTTGGTTATAGACAGCAGGATTGTCACTGGACTGTGAGCTCCTGGAGGTAAGAGCTCCAAGCCTTCTTTGTTCAGTATCTCCCCTCTCCAGGCCAAGACCTGATACAAAGAAAGAGCTTAGTAAATGTTCAAGGAAGGGATGTGCAAGGAACTAAGGGATAGGATTGGAGCTGGGGAGACAGCTCGATTAGCAATATGTCTGCCACAAGTAACATAAGAGTTGGCCTCCCTATGGCACATGTAAAAAATGGACATGGTAGTACATGCATGTAATTGAAGACCTGGGGCAGCAGAGACAGGTTGATCCTTAGGGCGTGCTGGCCAACTATTCTAGTTAAATCAGTGAGTTCTAGATTTAGTGAGAGACCCTGTACTAAAAACCACACTGAAGAGAAACAGAGATATTTGGTGTTGACCTCTGTCTTCCACATGTGTGAATAAACACACACCCACAGCATCAATGCACACACGTACACACACATCCACCATGAATGCATACTCTAAGACAAGAGTGATGACGAATAATATATATTATCCCTAGTAGAAAGGAAAGAATCGTATGCGTCACATAGAATTGTTTATAACAGTTACGAGTGGGATGCTGCAAGCAAACCAGCCCCTGGGGAAAAAAAGAGTTATTCTTGAAAATGCCAAGAAATGAGGAGGTCTGGAGGAAGAAAGGGCTGAAGATTGTAGATCATCTAAACTATTGCTTGGTGGGTACTCTACGGAGGGGTGCCACACATGGACAGTTAGCTAGCTCTTCACGCAACAGATGAGGGAGCAGGCTTCAGTATGAGTCTGGGGGAATATGCTAGTGTCTTAGTCACGCTTCCATTGCTATGAAGAGACACTAATAAAAGAAACATTTTTAACCAACATGGCAGGAAGTGTGGCAGCCGGCATGACAGGTGTGTGCTGGAGAAGTAGTTGAGAGCTTCATCCTGATCCATAGGTAGCAGG
>JAQHUG010000034.1:650148-669477 GCA_028555095.1 Dicrostonyx torquatus | reverse complement strand
GAGAGAGAGAGAGAGAGAGAGAGAGAGAGAGAGAGAGAGAGAGAGAGAGAGAGAGAGAGAGAACCCGAGCCTGACATGGGCCTTCTGAAACCTCAAAACCCACCCCCCAATCACAGACTTCCTCTAACAAGGCCACAACTCCCAATCCTTCTAATCCTTTCAAATAGTGCCACTCCCTGGTGTCAAATATGTGAGCTTATGGAGGCCATCTTATTCAAACCTGCACCTTTGGTAAGCTTTAAAACTTAACCCATAGAGAGCAGTTTCTCAAGGAATTCTGATACTTCTGCTTCCAGCTGCAACTAGGAAAGTCAGAGGCAGCCATAAGGAAAACAAGAAAAACCTTAATGGAAATTTTGAACCTAGAAAAGGTTTGGTCCGAGTTTGAAAAGAAGATCTGGGTTGGTTTATGGCCCCCAAGTCCTGTTGCTGGATTTGCTGGCTTTTAATTTGTTTATTAGATTTTATTTACTTAATAACACTATGGTACATTCTGATTCTTCAGGGCAGGACCCCAAGCTTGGCAGCTTAAGCGAGGCTTCGCCATTTATTGCAAAGCTCAGGAAACCAGAGTACCCTGGAGTTGCTTACGTTGGGATAGCGTTGGCCACTCTGCCGCAAATCAGCAATTCTACTTGGGAGGATTTCGCCGAGCGTTGTCTGAACATTTTTTTTTTCTCCACTACTTGCATAGAAGGGTAGCAATTTAATTAAAGCAACATGTATACATAATATTTAGTGAGTGCTTGCCAGATTTTCTTTAATAAAAATTACAGTAAAAGCAGGTTTCATTCTGAATCACTTAGGAATTGTGAATTCTGTATCTAAGCTCTGACCTCTATGTATGTGGGAGTTCAGGGATCCCAGTTTCCATGAATTTATGAGAGTTTAGTCTCTCCCAAGTGGACAAGTCAAGCTCCAGGCTTCTCCATGGGTTGGAGTACTGAATTTTCATCTTTTACCTCAAAGAGTAAATAAGGCTTCATGACCATCTTCCTTATAGGAGCCCAACTCCATTTTCAGGGGTCTTAAGAGAGGGAGTTCTTTGGTAATAGATGGGCTTCTCATCTATTTGAGGGATCCTTTTGGATGCCTGCTTCTGTTATCTATACATGTTCCTTTAAGTCCACACCCAACAACAAGGCTGCCAACTACTCTCTCTTTATGCTGGAATAATGTACATTTCTGTTGCAGTTGGCAAACAGTGGGAAGAAAGAACCTTCCTCTTAACGGAGTCCTTGACTAACCCAATAAACCTCTTCAGGGGTCAAATCATTTAATGATGTAAAATCCAACCCTATTGGCTCCCCATCGCTGACTCATCGCAGAATTTACTGTATGTTTCCTTCTATACAGACCTTTAAATCTGACAATTTCAAAAAGCTTCTTCCTAGCTATAGCATTTATGTTACTGTTTTGACCCTTGGTAAGGTGATCAGATGAACCACAGAAGTGTTAGCAACACTAACTTGATTGCTGTCTTATTAATAAGTAAGCTGGAAAACTGTAGACTGTGGGCAACGTGACTCTCTTCTGTTATGTCATAGTTGGTGTAATGTTGACTATGCATTGAATACAGTTTTTTTCCCCTTCTTTCTTTCTCAGAGAGACATCTCCTGTATGGACGACCTGCAGTGCTTTACCGGACTAGATATGATATCTTATACCACACGGATTTTGAAAGTGGCTATAGTGAAATATTCTTGATGCCTCTCTGGACGTCATATACCATTTCTAAGCAGGTTATTGAGAAAATTGGGCCTTATACTCTTTGTTTGGTATAATGAGTGTTTTTGATGAATAGATTTTACCTTAATTGTTTTTCTGATTGAAGAAACCTCTGCTGCATCTACTGCGATACTATTTATTTCTTTTCGTGTATGCATGCATGCGTGTTCACATGTGCCACGGCATGCCCATGGAGGTGAAAGGACAGCTTATGCAGTTGGTCCTCTCCATCCACTCTGTGGGTCCAGTGATTAAACTCAAGCATCAGTCTTGGAGGAAACACTTTTACCTGCTTTGTTGCAAGACATTTTTAAATTAGTCTTTATTCAGTGTTCTCTCTGACCTACTATAATATGTTGTGTTGAAAGAAATATAATAATACTTTAAATTCTTTTTCTTACCATGTTACATTTTGCCCAGTAGTTACAGAAGCCATCAAGGTTGGTTTGCTTGTTTTATTAGCTATTAATTTTTAGAGCAGTTTTCAGCAGTCAGATTTAGTGAGAAGCAGTGAGTTCCCAGATATAACAATGCTCAGCCTGACCTCGCTATCCATGTTTTCTTTGTGTCTTATCTTACTTTTTAAACGTTGCTAAGAATTTAAAACATTTGATTTCCTTATTTTAGTTTCTATGGGAGCGTATGTATGTGCACCTTTTGTCTCAGAAATCAGAGGGCATAGGATCCCTTGGAACTGGATTTATGCATGGTTGTGACTCCCCATGTAGGTGATGGGACCAGAATTCAGGTCCTCTGCAATAGCACCAGGTGCTCTAAACTGCTGAGATCTCTCTATTAATAAAAAACGTTTTTAATTGGAGTTTCAACTTCATAAGGATGCGATACAAAGCTATAGATCAGAAATTAGAACAGCTTATTTTGTAGTTGAAATACACATTTATTAGATATATCAAGTATATATACTTGAAGTATTTTTTAACTTGTAAATGTAAGTAGCAAGATTACTACTTCCTCAACAATCTTGTTAATTTCTACTATGTGTGCATACGTGCAAGTAAGATACAAAGAGAGACAGACAGACAGATAGACACACACACAATGAGAAAGATAGGTATATATGCTTTTAAAAGAAGATATATGTGTGTGTGCATATATATGCATATGTATTTGTATGTGTGTGTTTCATCATGGATGCCATCCACCTCATTTTTTTTTGAGGTAGGGGCTCACACTAGTTTGGTGTTTACCAAGTCGACTAGGCTGGGTGACCGACAAACCGCTAGGCTCAGCCTGTGTGATTCCTCAGCACTGGGTTTGCCCCTGTGCTCCGCTGTGCCTGACTTGTTGCTTGGGTTTTGAGGATCCGACTCAGATTCTCACAGGCTTGCAAACCAAGTGGTTGAGCTGTCTTCCCAGCACTTGTCTCTTACTTTAAAGAGCATTTGGTTGGCTTTTGTTGTGTGGCTTTTGAGGCAGAGTCTTGGTATATAACCCTAGCTAATCTGGAACTTGCTACACACACCTGGCTGGCCGTGATTTGTGAGCAGCTTTCTTGACTCTGCCTCTTGAATGGTGGGATTTTACTTGTGTACCACCAGACCTAGCTAGGGGTTTTAGTTCTTCAGTGACCTTTGCAGTGGTGGCATTTCCACTTTATGTATTGTTCGACTTCGGACTTTGATAAGAAAGATTCTACTGCAGAAAACTAAGAGATTGAGAATTACAGGCTTATTGTATTTTTTTTTAAAAGAATGACTTTTTAAAAGGACTTAAAATATCAGATTATGAACTATGACAGGCTTGCAAGTTTGGATTTGAGCTGTTCATAAGAGAAACTCTAGCTTTGTCCATGCCGTTTGGTCTCATCTCTGTAAAGCATCAATCCATGAATGTCTCTGACTCCAAATGCAGGCTGAGGTCTCCAGCATCCCAGAGCATCTGACCAGCTGTGTTCGCCCTGATGTTCGTGTGTCTCCAGGATTCAGTCAGAACTGTTTGGCCTATAAAAATGATAAACAGATGTCATATGGATTCCTTTTTCCTCCCTGTAAGTTGCAGCGTGTTAGGGTCTGATCACTGTGTGTGTGTGTGCGTGTGTGTGTTTGTGTGTGTGTGTGTGTGTGCATGCACACATGTGTGCACATGTCAGGTTGGGAGGTATAATTCAGAGTTTGAAGCTCACTAGTTAGGATTTCAGTGGTCCAGGGTTTCTCATGGGGAAGCACTTGGGGCTGTGAAATTCTCCCAAAATTGAGCCTGAAAATGACCAGCTTTCAAACATCCTGCTCTTCTGGAAGAATCTAAAGTATAGGGGAAGTGTGTTCCCCTTCACACTGTTAAAGTGGCGTGTGGAAGAAATAGTAACTTATGAGGACATTAATTCTTTTTTAAGAAAGGTTTTTCATTTGACAGTGCCATATGTTTATATGATGTGTTTTTATCATTTTTAATCCCCCATTGCCCTCTGTCACCCTGCCTCCCACTAGGAGCTACCTTCTCACCAAGTCTCCCTCCCATTTCCACACCCACTTTTTTTGTGTGTGGCCCATTGAGTTTAATAAGAGTCATTTGCCTGAGTGTGGGTGGGAGGCTATTTAGTGGCACAGTCCTGCAGAGGTGATTTCCTAAAAACAATTACATCTTATTATCTTAATGACATTTTTTTAAGAGTCTAAGTCACAATGCCGGAATCAGAGAACTATAGACTCAAGAACTCCGTAGGAAGAAAAGGGCTGTAAATACTCTCAGAGAGCGTGGAGGGCAGTGAAGCAACCGAGTGGGAGTGAAGGCGGAAGTGCCTAACAGAGGAGATAAGTGGAAATAAGAGTTCAGGTCTGCCGGCTTCGAGCTGCTTGGGTTGGTCTAGAGACTGCTTTTCTGTTGGTGTCAGCCTTGGTAAGCAATGTATTCTGTTTTCTCCCCTGATGTTTAGATCTGAGCTCTTCCCCAGAAGCTAAATATGATGCATTCCTTGTAACCAACATGGTTCCAATGTATCCCGCTTTCAAACGTAAGTATATTTACCTAATAAACTGTTACTTAGAAAATAAATATTTTAAATTTACCCTTTACTTTTTTTCCTCCCATCCTGGTTTTAATACTACCTTGCAATGGTTCATCTTTTATGTCCTTTGAAAACCTTTCATATAAAATTCCTCCAATTGACCTGCATGGGAGGGAAGCTGGCGAGTGTTCTAGCCCTTGCTTCTAATTCAGAAATTGACAGCATAAAAAGTGACCCAGGCCATGACTGGTAGAGCTGAACCAAACCATGTTCTAACCTGCAGTCCTTTCTATTTTTATGAATCTTACTGAATTTTAGAGGTCACTTGCACCCTTCCCAACATCTATATTTATGTAGTGAGCATGTCTGCAAAGGCCGTGAACACCCTTTTCCTTTAGCGTGCATATGTTGTTCTGAATGTTGATCCTAAAACCCAGGAGAAGATTATGAATAGTCTTGTTTATCAGAATACTAAACCAAATGATTTTAGGCAAATTATTATTTTAGCTTCTTTGACTATATAGTTTGTTCACAAGACGAGTATTTGTGGATGGCAGTGATTCTGTGAACTGGGTAAGCACCATATGTATACTCTGGCCCGCAAAGCCAACTGTTGGTCCCTAGAGTGTGAGCATTGGTTATGCCATTTTTTTTTTTTAGTACTGTGTATTGAACTCAGAGCCTCACACACACATTAGATACCCCACCACCACCACCACCACCACGAAGCTATCTCCTCCAACTCTTATCCCCTTTGGAGATGTATCCCATGCAGCCCATGCTGCGTTTGAACTAGCTGTGAAGCTGAGAATGATCTCCTTCTTCCCTTATCTCCTGGATGCTGGGCAGAGTCACTTGCTACCACACGTAATCTATAGAGTGCTGAGAGTTAAGCCCGAACTTGATGTATGCTAGAAAAACACTGACAACTAGTCCTAGAGCTTAGGAAATTCTATTGTCTGATCTCTAAAGATTTACTCGCCCAATGGCTAAAATACTTCCTCTTCTGCTAACACTGTAATTCTCTCTATCCGGCATGCTCCGCCCCCAGTACTTTGCCTGGGATATAGGGACTCATTCAGCTTTCAGATCTCTGCTTCTTCGCCTCCGCTGGGAACTTCCCCTGACCTACTGGGCCAGGCTTACTGCCTCCCTGGCATTGTCAGCTTCCTCTTATCTTTCCTTTCACACGTTTGTAGTGAAAAACAAAGATAGCCCTGGAGAACAGGTTTTGATGGCCACAGCTGCTCTTGGCTCCCGACAGTGCACTTGAAGAAGGCCTCCTACAGAGTTTGTCTGAAACAAGTGTTTTTGTGCACAAAAGACTGATCTGTGTCTTCGTACAGGTATCTGGACTTATTTCCAAAGGGTTTTGGTGAAGAAATATGCCTCAGAGAGGAATGGAGTCAATGTAATAAGTGGACCAGTTTTTGACTACAATTACGATGGCTTACGTGACACTGAGGACGAAATCAAACAGTGAGCTTCTCTTTCCTCTTCTGTGTGAGATGTCTAAATTCTAAGGCATCACTCAAGGACATTCCTATGCTAGAGAAGAGGTCATGCCCTTAAATGTTTTTTCTTTGAATCTCATTATTAATATCTTTAGTTGTCTTCAATCTTTGATTAAATGTGGCTTTTGTAGTTAGAATAAAATTTTGATTTTTGTGATTAGAAAAATATATCAATATTTTTGAAATTATCATTTATTCCTCAGGTACTCTTTAGTAGCAAAATTGCAATTTTAATTGATTTTATTATTTTTGGAGAGTTTTGGAATCTTTTCTATTTTCTGAGTCAGTATGACTTATTAAAAAGTTGCATAAAGATCTTGGTTGAATCAAATTATCTCTCTCCTATTGGTACTATTGGGGGAAATAAAAAGGTAAACACTGTGCTTATAAGAGTATGTAGTCTAGGGGCTGGAGAGATGGCTCAGAGGTTAAGAGAACTGACTGCTGTTCCGGAGGTCCTGAGTTCAATTCCCAGTAACCACGTGATGACTCACACCTACCTATAATGAGATCTGGTGCTCAGAACACTATATACATAATAAATAAAAAATATTTTAAAAAAAGAGTATGTAGTCTAGTGCATTTATACATGCACAAATAGTCAGAAATCAGCACAGAGTGTATAAGTAAAATAGATACTTAGCAAACAAAATGCTATTTTGAAATACAGATAATTAATAGTATAGACATTAACTTCCCTTTCAGCAATTAAAAAGAGAAATTTCATCTTTATTACATATATTTATTGTTGGTCATTTTGATAGTTTTAAACAGAATTAAGTTCACTCAATTTCAAGATTTAGAAAATGATTAAAATTATAGCAGCAAGCTGGGTGAGGGATTTAAACGTGTATGCTTTGCTCTGCTGGAGAAATCCCGTTTAATAGCATGAGGCTCCTCTTCCACCCTTGACGTTAGTGCTTCCTTTGTACCACGTTCAGGCTCTCAGTGTGGGCTAAAAGAGCTGTGATTCCTCTACATCCGGTGTCTTGGGATTCTGGACCGTTTCCTGTACCTACGAAAGTCATCTTTCTGAAACACAAATCTTATACTGACACTTCATATCTGCCAGACCTCCAATGGAGTATTGCAGCCTAAACCACAGCCCCTAAATGCTGGCTCCCGGCTCTCAGAAACCATCACAATTGGTCGTCTGTAGACTTTTCCAGCTCCTTGCTCTACGTCACTATTCTAGTCACCATTTATTGCCTCCAACTCTTCAATGCAGCCACTTTATTTTCTTGGGATACCTTTCTATTCCCACCAGGTAGAGACAGGGAGACAATTCCAGGCAGAGAGAACATCATGTTTGTTTAACGTAGGCTAGTAGGGTGTTGTCATGGGTAAGCAGCTTTGAGAGAAAGTTCTGATGTGTCTTGTAATTTTACTGACTTTCCCGGTTCAGGTATGTGGAAGGCAGCTCTATTCCTGTCCCAACTCACTACTACGGCATCATCACCAGCTGCCTGGACTTCACTCAGCCTGCAGACAAGTGCGATGGTCCCCTCTCTGTGTCCTCTTTCATCCTTCCTCACCGGCCCGACAACGACGAAAGCTGCAATGTGAGTTCAGAGGCAGAGTCCTCCAGGCTGAGCTCTCAGACTCAGCTGTGTTTCTTAACTTGTACCCCCACTATTGAACCAGAACGAAGCATGTGGGTCACCCAGCCAAATGGAAACGGGGAATGACTCAAGTAGAATCTCACTGAATATATAAGGACCTGGTATTCTATAATAATAATTTTATATTGTTTTCTTAGTGTATGTGTGTGTGCACATATGTGTACATGTAACACAGATCTATTTATATTTTCTATGCTGAACATTTTTTTCTTCACACAAAAGGATGTACCAAAAGGGAAAATAATAACATTTTGATGATAGTAGGGATAGAATAAGAGTTGAAAGGCATTTACCTTGTTGATCTTTTCTTTTGTGGATGCTTGGAAACATCCGTAATAAAAGCTTTTAAAACACATGCACACATGCATATAACACTCATTAGTCAGGTTATCTTTTGTTGCCAGCTATGGGAAGGTACAACAGTCATCTCACAGCACACAGGACTCTTGTATTGTTTATTTTCACACGGCGAGAGCTAGGAAGCAGAATGATATAATGAAAAGGTCCTTAGCAGAGGCTGGAGAGATGGCTCAGTGGTTATGAGCATTGGCTACTCTTCGAGAGGATCAGAGTTCAATTTCCCAGCGCCGATATAACGGCTCACAACCACCTGGAACTCCAATCACAGGATTCCAATGCTCTTTTCTGGCCTCTATGGACATACCAAGCACATACCTATTGCTCAGACATTCAAACAAACAAATTACCCATACCCATAAAATAAATAAAATATATTAAATTTAAAAAAGGAACAGCCCTCAGCAGGAAGACAGGCCATGCTGTATGTACAGATTTAAGACTCAGGGACAAGTTATATATTTTCTTCATATATGTTTATTGTGTTGGAAACCCTTTGCTGCAGGTTTGAGTCTAGAAGAACAAATGAACAAACAAACACAAAAGTAAAATAAAATAAAATGCCACAACTCACACACACATTAGATACCCCACCACCACCAGTCTAAAGACTGCTTTTCTGTTGGTGTCAGCCTTGGTTGGTCCAATGAAGATCATCATCTTCATGCTTCTTGGGCAGTGTGGCTCCTGGGCAAAGGCTTCAATTATGGATGAAGAATTCAGGCCATGACTGTTCAAAGCAAAATAAAGACTTTAGGAAATAGTAGAAATGTGAACTCTGGTATAAAGAGCTAGTTACATTTTTCTCAAATATCGGATTTGATGGGAGGTAATATTTTACACTTGATAGTAGCCAAAAGGCTAAGAAGTGATGGTTAATGTTTGTAAAAATTGCTTGTTACCAAAAATTTAAAATTGTATTGGTCATTGCATTAACACCGGTTGTAATAGCTGTAGAAGTTATTGCTCCCATTTGCCAAGTGTGTGTTATGATCCAAGTATTGTGTAGGTCCTCTTCATATATTGTTCTTGTCATCTAGTCACCCTGGAAGGGCTCTCTTTCTTTCCCCTGCCTTTGTGTTGACTTCTAAGGAGCTTACATTTACTAAAAGATGATGGGGAGCTGGTAGGATAGGGAACTTTAAATTCCAAAGATAATTAGCAGTTATCTGTAGAGAACTTTGGGAGTTTTTCTTATTGTGCAACTAGATAAACAAGAAAAAGTACTTCATCAGGAGGGCAACATTTTAGGTTTTGCTCTAAGGAGTTCAGGCTGGTGGAGGTTGAACACAGTGTTCAGAAGATATTGTCAAGATTCATAAGAATGAGGTCACAGAACTGGACCTGTGGTGTGGTCTTAGACACTTAAAGAGAAGGCTGGAAGGCAGAAGTACTGTAGCCAGAGGATTTCTGGGGCCCCCACGTGTGGTTGGGAAGGGGGAAGAAGAGGGGAAGCGGAAAGTGACAGACAGATCGCGGCCGTCAGCTCCTCTGCTCCATGTTTCAGTCACAGTTGTTCATAGCGGAACATAATTCCTCTTGGAACATCACTGTACTTCCCTTGAGAAAGCCTCAGTTCTCCCGAAAGCCCATGGAGAGGTAAACCAGGCGCATATAAAATGAAATTCAAAACTGCTCCGAAATGTAAAGACGAAGTACATGTCATATAGACATGTATACATACGGTAGGCTGTTTACAGTATATCTCAGATCCTTGGGAATCCTCCAATCACTGCAGGATGGCGATGGGAGAGTTTGGATCCCAGCTTGGCCACTTCTTCTGCGTTCTGTAGGCATTGCAGACAGGTGGTGCTGAGACATACATGCAGGCAAAACAGTCATACACATGAACGTAAAACATAATAAATCAAACTTTAAAAAGAATGACTATCAATAGTGCAGAAATTGATCACGATTGTTTGTGGTTGCATTAATATTCTGTTATCTTTTTTAATTTGTTTTTTCTTCTTTCCTATTTCCTTGAATTCTTACCATTCTAGCTGGCCATGATTTTGGATTAAGAAAAACTCTTTTAAGCCTGTTCACACACCCACATAACTTCATTTTGAAAGGAAACATTGGACTCACTGACCATTGAGAAATCCAACAAAAGAGCAAAATATGAAAATTCTCCCAAAATATAACCTCATGCTTACCCTGATGGGGTCTTGACCCATCAGGAGACCTCCTACTTTGTTAATTATATGGTGATGCCAAGCACTGGTCAGTAGCCTTGCGGGTAGGGCTAAATTTAGGTTTGACTTTATTGGGAGTCGCAGAAATCTTGGTTAGCTTAGACAGGGGGACAGGTTATGAAAGGTCCGAATCCTAGCTTCTGCCTACAAAGCCATTTCTACACGTTGCCTGGAATGGCCAGGCATGGGTTTCCTGAACCAACAAGCTCACGGTACATTTTTAGACTTGGCCTGAGCTGCCGTCACTCTCGGTCCAGGTCTGTGTGGGTTGAAGCTTTCTGAGAAAACCTTTGCAGGTTCCTAGGCCTCGGTGGCTGGTTCACTGAGAGTGGCAGTGGTCAGGAGTTAGGCGAGGGCGTGTCTGAACATTCTTGGCCTTGGGCTGTGTAGCACCCTGTAGACTTCTCTAAAGACTCTCGCTGGACATTTCAGTCCTGAGGTGTGAGGTAGTGGTGTTATTTGTGAAGGCTTTCCTGACCCTGGCTACTAACGAGAAGTAGCTTAATTCAGCTTAATTCACAGGACACTCAGGTGATCTTATTATGCCCCTCCACCATGTTTCCTCCAAATGGAAATATTTTTGAGACGCAAGGGTCTCTTTACCTGCAGTATCTTTTAGTTTCAAGTTAGACACGGAACACATTGCTCTGTCATTCTGCATGGTTTTAGCCTGGAGTTTGGCCAATGAGGCTATTATGTGAGGAACTAAGGCAGTCGACCCCCTTCCCTTCTTTGGTGGTATTACTGTTGACTCCTTTTCCTTTACTTTTTTCCTCTGCCTTTGATTTTTTTCTACCTACCAGCAAGCTGGTGAAGTCAGCATTGCCCTTGTGAACCAATGAAGCTGAGGTGGTGGGGGGGGGAGGGGGGGAGGAGGGAATCAGTAGCTTTACCAAGTCACTGAAGCAAGGAAACAGTAGAGCCACATTTCCAACTCAGAATTTTTGGACCCCGAAGTGCCAGATATGTCAACTGACCTGTTTCATGCTGAACTCATTATCAGGTAGTAACTCACTGCCATCGGCTAGGTGGTTGATGAATCTGATGGGTCTTCTGAGCAGCCTTGGAATGCTCGCTAGTTTCCTATCCTAGGCACCAGCTCTCTTGTTTATTTTGTGAGACAGAAGAGCATCCCAGGTTAGGTGTGTGATGCTTTCAACCTTACCCTACGTTCGATGGCTGAGAAGAAAAACAAATGGTTGGATTTCACCCAGTATTCCTAATCTTGCCTTGTGTTTTGAGAGCCCAGTGAGAACTATCCCTCTTCACGCCAGGTTTCTCATTTGTTCGACACAGCTTTTTACCGCCGACCATGGAACTGGGGGGCATTTCTGACAGGGATTCAGTAGAGACAGGGAGGTCAGAGCTGGTGCAACACGCTTTGGGTCTGTGCGCACAAGTGTGGAAAATGACCATTTAGATAATCTCTTCTAGGAAGAAAAACATCTGACTGCTTCATTTCCCTTGCAGAGTTCGGAGGACGAGTCCAAGTGGGTGGAGGATCTCATGAAGATGCACACAGCTCGGGTGCGGGACATTGAGCACCTCACTAGTTTGGACTTCTACCGGAAGACGAGCCGTAGCTATCCAGAAATTCTGGCCCTCAAGACATACCTGCATACATATGAGAGCGAGATTTAACTTTCTGGGCACGTGCAGTGTATCCTCAGCAATTGGTGTATATTTTTATATTGTGTTTGTATTTATTAATTTGAAGCAGGACGTAAAAAAAAAAAACCACACTTAGCATTTTAACCCTATACCAAATCTGATATAGTAAGCCTGAACGACTCTGCTACTTTTCCTCTAATGCTTGACTTAGGCTAAGTTGTGTTCTGAGTAGAGCATCTAGCGAACACTGCGGCTCATGATCCAAGCAGAAGCTGGAACATTTGCAGCGAGGAAATACTAATTTTCCCAGTGCACAGTCACCACACGTAGTCCTGTTCCGTATTGAGATATTGATTTTGTAAAGGTGCATATTCATCTGCTGTTAACGTTGACCGACATATTTAAGCCGGATAGACCAATCTTAACAATAATAAATCACATGTTCAGATTTCCCCCGGTTCTGTCTGGCCTCTGTTTCGCTTGTGAACCTGCAGGCTTACTTCACGTGTTTGCATGCTCACGAGAAACACATTTCTTGCATTGAGTCCTCTTCCCATCTGCATCCTTGATAATTAACTGTTGGATGGTATAGGCACGTACATACGGGGACTCAGAAGGGCAGAGGAAAGAAAATGAATTAGAACAGGGAAAAATTGTTTTGTAAGGCATTCCAAACTTTGGAAGAATAGTCTTTTCTGATTGGTTCAGTTCAAAACTCTCAATAGTAGCGTCAACCTTAGCTGTTTTATGGGGCTAAAGATAGCGTTAGCTGACTGACTATGTGCAAGACACTGTGTTCAATTTCCTGTCCTACAAAAACAAAAATGCATTAATCATGCATTCTATACAAAACATCTACCTAAGAACCACCGAGAATGTAAAGAGAAGAAAGTAAGTCTAGTTCATAAACACACAAGCAGCCAACCAAGTTAGAGGAGAAGAATTGCCAAAGGCAAGGTATTAGTCCCAGTACAATGCAGAGGTCGTGATATGAACGGGATTTCAAAACACATAGCTATGGCTTCAAATAATATTGATGTATAGAGCAAGGAGGTCATTAAATGTTGTTTATCACATTACGGGATGAGATGTAGTTGCCTTATTAATGTTGTCAATAATATTGACACATTTCCAATAACTGCCAGTATTATCATTTTTAAAAATTAAATAGAAGCATATGGCTTTATTTCCACTGTGGTGGTGATCACGATTGGTTCTCTGGTAGATAAAATGGGCTTTTAAAGTTTTACAAATAATCCTTTAAAATGTATTAATTTAAGAGAGAAGAAACTGCCGAGTGAAAAAATAAAGAAAACAACATGGCATCAAAAGGTGGTCCCAAGAGTATTCGAAAATTTACAGGCAACACTTGAAACAGGGCCATAAGTCTACTTTAGTGATTATTGTCTTACTAAGGTTAGTTACATTTATTGGACACCAACTGTTGCAGGCATGTCTCTGATACTTTGTATGCCTTGTGCTTAAACCCTGAAAAACAGGAAGCCTAGGGCCAATTTTTCCGGACAGGGAAAGAATGAGGTGTGAGTGATTAGTGGGCTTGGGCTTTGGGATAGAGAGCAAGGAGGGTAGGAATGAACGGGAGTACTGTTCCTTATTCATTCTGTATTCAGTGATGACGTAATGAGCGTCACCTGCCAGCTGGCCAGTAGGGATAAAACAATGTATAAAACCCTGCATGGTTCCTGGGCTCATAAAACGTGTTTTTAAGTTAGAGAAAGATGCTATTGAAAAGTGCTGGAGTTTAGTGACGTGCACACAAGTGTCCAGGGTGGGAAAAGGGAATGACCTTGTCGACAACATTCTAGTTTAGATTTGGGGCAGGAGAAGAGCTGGCCTCAAGGAAAGCACAGACAAGAAATACCAATGATAGGAAAACAGCTCAGATGTGTGAAGACCCGAAATAGGTGTCCTGAACACGGTGGCATCTAGGTAGGCAGGGACAAGGTTTCGAAAGGCCTTATAAGGTGTCTTGATCCCACCCACAGGGCACTGGGGAATAACTTGGAAGTCTCAAACTGGGGCATGATGAGATGTGACTTAAGATTTCGGTATATTGACCTGACTAGGGAACATTGTGTGTTCTGGATAGAAATCCACACAGGAATAAACCCAATTAAGTGGTCCACTTATGAAAGAGATGCTTCTCTCCTCAGAACATCCCTGTGGGGAGGGAGGGTTAGTTAATTGTGCCTCTCAAAGTGCTTGTGAAGACAAGAGTTTTGCATCACCTGGGACTGAACTCTTCCCAAGATGGGTGAAACCCGCGGCTCCTGGTGAGAACAGGGTAAATTTACTTGAATCCCACTGCTCTATTTTTGTCTTGGGATCAAAGCTTTCTGTCTCATAAACAAACTCAGCCCCTGCATATTTCAAGTACGTGGCTTTGCAGATAAATACACGGCATTAATTGTGGGGTTATTTATGAAAGTCTCTGAATGGACAGGGACTCTATTAAAAATGAGGTTTAGATGGCTATTTTAAGTTGGGATTTTTAAAAAAAAAACAAAAAAAAAACATATATCAAGACCTTAGTCCATTCATGCTCTCATTGAGCAAGTTGCTAGCCACTCACTAGCATGGTGGTCCCAACCCGGCGCAAGGGTTCAGAAACTGCCTCTCTAAAATGATCTCACCGAATGGGGTAAACCAGAAAAGCAGCCACATGATTTCCCAAGGGAGAAAACACTCTGCCTTGTTTATAAGAGGGTTGATTTTTAAAAAATCTCTGAACAAAAGGCTCGCTGGGTGCCAACTTGGTTTGCGTAACTGCCCGAGAGCCGCAGCCCCCAGCTTCCTGTCCCATTGTTCCCTGTGGTGGTTGGGAAGAGGGTGGCTGTGGGAGACCCAGATGACTTCTCCTGTTTACACTTCTTTCACTGGAGCTCTCTTGTTCTGTTTCCCTGCTGAATTAGGACAGGGCCGCCCTGTGGGTGGGAAGTAGTGATGGCAATGGGTGATCTCCTGCGGCTTTGAAGCCAGGAATTGTTTGGGACAGTGACAAACACAATTCAGATGTTCAAGTTTAAAAGCTGGGGTAGAGAGCTCTGCTGGAGGTCTAACCTAGGGTGGTAGCGGTTCCGGTTCAGGTTTGGGCTGTGTTTCTAGGAAGCCAGTGTCCTTGACCTCTCTTGGCAACTCCTGCTAACTGGAGTGAAATGTGGAAGAACTGAGTTCTGGTATCATTTTCTTCTCTTTCCCCGTTCTCTTTGTCTTTATCCTCTTTCCTTCTCTTCCTCCTTCACCTCTTCTTCCTCTTCCTTTTAATTCTTCTGCCTCCCCTTTCCCCCTCTTCTGTTTCCGCTTCTGCCCATTTGTTTTTCTTTTCTTTTCTTTTTTTTTTTGGTTTTTCAAGACAGGGTTTCTCTGTGGCTTTGGAGCCTGTGCTGGAACTAGCTCTTGTAGACCAGGCTGGTCTCAAACTCACAAAGATCCGCCTGCCTCTGCCTCCTGAGTGCTGGGATTAAAGGCGTGAGCCACCACCACCCGGCTCATTTGTTTTTCTTCATTCTCTCAATTCCAACTCTATGGAGGTAAAACTAGCATGTACAAACTGCACATTGTAAAGAATACATTCTGATAAACCTTTATACGTATGTACTTCTGTGATACAATCCTTGACACCAAGTTAGTGTCAAGTTACCTATGCTGATTATTATTATTATTAATGTCCAAGTGACACAAGCTGGAGTCACCTGGAAAGAGGGAACTTTAGTTGAGCAATAACTTCCCTCTGATTGGTCTCTTGGTGATAACCTTCTGGGGCATTTTCTTGATGATTGACGTGGAAGGGCCCAGTCTGCTCTGAGTGGTGCATTTCCTGGAAAAATGGCTGTGGGTTATATTTAAAAGAAAGACAGACAGGCAGAAAGAAAGAATAAAAAGAAAAAAGAACAGAAAAGAAGGAAGGAAGGAAGAAAAAGAAAGAAAGAAAGAAAGAAAGAAAGAAAGAAAGAAAGAAAGAAAGAAAGAAAGAAAGCGAGCTAGTAGGAATTCCTCTGTAGTTTCTGCCTCAGGTTCCCGCTTTGGCTTCTATCAAGGATGGACTGTATCCTGTAAGCTGAAATAAGCCCTTTCCTCTCCAAGTTGGTTTTGGTTAGTGTTTTATCTCAGAAGTAGAAAGCAAGCTAGAACAATGCCCAAACATTTCCTTGCGTCCCACAGTTATCTTTTTACATTCTCAAACCACTCCACCGCCCTCTCAGAACCCTCCAACCTTGACCGCCAGCTATGCTACCCTAGACTAGTTAGCACTCTAGTGTTTTCTACCAAGAGACGACTTAAGTAGCCCCTGCTCGCTGCCATTCAGTACAGCTACTCCAAGACTCGTTAGATTATTGCACAAGCAATGCTCCATTCTTTTTTAATTGCGCAGCATTATATTCTGTAGACACAACCCGTTGGCTTGTTCATCTGGTCGTGGACACTTGGACTGTTTTCAGGTTTCAGTCATTGCCAAATAGCCGCATTGTTAAGAACATGTGTGTATAACTTTTTGCATAT
Source organism: Dicrostonyx torquatus (assembly GCA_028555095.1). Taxonomy (NCBI): domain Eukaryota; kingdom Metazoa; phylum Chordata; class Mammalia; order Rodentia; family Cricetidae; genus Dicrostonyx; species Dicrostonyx torquatus. The sequence continues at coordinate 652,964 of JAQHUG010000034.1, read as the reverse complement.
GGGATCTGTTTTCATTTCTCTTTAGTAAAAACTTAGGTGTGGAGTGGCTTGATCCTACGGTAAATGGATACAATTTAATTTCTTTATGTAAGTGTAAAATCCATTGCCAAAGTGGTTGAATTTGATATTCCCATGAGCCATGTTTGAGAGCCCCACGGTCTTACGTCTCCAGCTCTTGGTGTGGCTGGTTTAGTTTTGGAAATTCTAATAGGTTAAAAATAGTATTTCAGAGACTTTTTTCTTTTCAGATGGGGCCTTACCATGTAACCTGGCCGGCCCAGAACTCGCTGTGTGTCTCAGGCTGGTCTTGAACTTGCAATTGCTCTCCTGTCTTCCAGGAGTGCACCACCAAGGTCAGCCATTTTTGTTCTTCCTTAGGACCAGCAGTGGCGAGCATTGTGTGACAGGATCATTCACCGTCCACGTATTTCACTCAGGAAATTTCCGTTAAAGGATTTTGGCCATTTGAAAATTATTATTTTCCAGTCTGAGAGTTGCCTTTTTTTTTCTTTCTACATTACATTATGGAGATTAAACTTTTAAAAATTTATGATGGAGTTCAACTTATTGTTTAGATTTTCAGTAAATTCTGATTTGGTTTAGTATCTAAGAGATATTTGCTGATCTCAGTGTGGCCAATCATTTTCTCTCTTTTTTTATTATAGTTTTAAGTTTTCATATTTTACTTTAGATTTATGGTTCTCTTCATATTAGTTTTGTATGTTGATGTCATATAAGATATGCGCCTTAGTTCTTTTTTGTATGTGAATAGCCAGTTTTCAGCAGTATTTAAAGATCGTTTGACAGTTTCTTTCATTTATATGTGAATTTTAGGTCTTCTCATATTCCCATTCTTTCCTTTCTTACCCCTTTCTTTCCTTAGAACACTTCTTCCCAGCAAGCCTCTCCATCCTCTTTAAATCTTATTTGGCCCTTTACTTAGACTCCCTTGACTGAGTATAGATGGGAGTTACTAATTGGAGCAAGAGTATCTTTCCTGTGGTCACACCACTGAGGAAAATGACACCATCTTCCAGCAGCGTCACCTGCCGGTAGTCCCTCAGGTGACAACAGGTCCTCATGGGCCTTTCCCCACCCACATGAGACACTGAAGGACTGGATCATATATGGGTGTTATCCAGATCTACAGAGCGTTCAGGAGGCAACAGCTATGTCTAGAAGACATCTCTTCACTGCAACTCCCCCTATCACCCCAGTTCCTAGATCCTTTCTGCCCCCTTCCGTGATGTTCCCGGGGCCTTGGAGGTGCTAGAGCTATCCAAAAACAATTCACTTTATGCATTTTCATTTTTTTCCACTTTGGTCATAAACCAGTCATTGGTGTAGACATCAATTTACCTCCTCGTTCACTGTCTTCCATTGATCTGTCTGCCTGTTGTTCACGCTGACACATGTCTTGTGAATGACTGTGCTTTCATGATAATTTTAAACCGAAGGATTGTCAGCTTCCCAACTTTCTTCCTTTCTATAAACCCAGTCTGCTGTCATCCTTTGTACTTCCACATCAATTTTAAAATCAACTTACCAATTTTTAGAAAAGAACCTACAGGGATTTTTATCGACTCAATCCATCAAATCATTTATAGTTAACATGTTAGGTAACCTGGAGCACCTTGACCTATGAGCAAAATGTAGTTCTCCACTTATAGTTGGCCTTTTTCTGACTGAAAGGTCTTTATTTCACTCATGACTTTTAAAGATATTTTCAGTGGGTGAGGAATTCTAGGCCGACAGTCCTTCCTTTCAGTGCCTGAGACACATTGTCTCATTGTCCTCTGGCACGCTTTATTTCTGATGGGAACGTGGTCATACTTGCTTTTGTCCTCTTTTTTTTTTTCTCCAGCTGCTTCTAACATTTTTTAAAATCAGCTTTAAGCGACTTCATTTCGACAGGCCTTCATTTTCTCATTTATTCATTTTCTATTTTTTATGCTTAGGATACAGGAGTTCATAGTTTTCATAAATTTTAGAAAAATGTAAAGATATGTTTCCAGTGTCTTGGGTTATTTCAGGGACCTGGATTCTGTGTGTATTTGGTTTGTTGAACATGTTCCACTGCTCATTTTTTCCTAGCTTTTATCAGTTTAATCTCAGGTATTGTTTTGTGTTTGCTATACCTTCAAGCTCGCCATTCCCCTTTTCCCCACTTTTAAAGTTAACCTTTTAAGTTAAAAAGGCTTTTAAATCTATTTAGTATTTTTGATCTCAGCATTTGTAAAGTTTTTGCATGTATGTGTATATCTGTGATATTGGTGTATGTGTGTATGCATGTTCACATGAGTGTGGGCATGTGTGCACGTATGTGCGGGGGCAAGTAGAGGCCTGAAGGTGATGTTAGGTGTCCTCCTTGGCAGCTCTGCACCTTACATATTGGGGCTGAGTTTCTCAGTTGATCCTGGATCTTCTCATTTAGGGCTGGCCTGGCTAACCAGCTTGCCTTGAGGATGCTAGACTCTGTCCATTACAATGCACTAGGGTAGCTGGGCTGCCATGCCCACCCAGTCTCCATGGGCTCAGTTGACCTAAACTTCCGGCCCTCATTCTTGTGGAGAAAGAACTTCAGCCCACTGAGCCATTTCCTCAGAGCCTGTAACTTTTATTTATCTAAATTCAATCCTGGGCCAGTGAATGGCTTCGAGGGGAAAGGTGCATGTCTCTCAAGTCGGCCAACCTGAGTTTAGTACCCAGCACCCACGTTTAGGTAGGAGATAACTGACTCTATGAAGTTGTCCTAGGACTTCTGCAAATCCATGCCTGCATGCATGTACACATGGACACACATACACACACACACA
>JAQHUG010000034.1:619417-644822 GCA_028555095.1 Dicrostonyx torquatus | reverse complement strand
AGTTCCAGGACAGTTTCCAAAGCTACAGAGAAACCAAAAGAGAAAAAAAAAATGAATTAACAATACTTATGGTGTCTCTTCACAACAATAGAACACTAAGACAGAAGTTATCCCACTTTCTGTATTAGTCAGACTTCTCTAGAATAACAGAATTTACGGAATGATTCTCTCATTTTCATACACACACACACACACATATATATGATTTATTAGAATAACTTAGGGGCTGTGATCTTGCTAATACAACAATGGTTGATGGCTATGAATGGAAAATCCAAGAATCTAGTAGTTGCTCAATCCCATGAGGCTGGATGTCTCAGCTGGTCGTCAGTATACACTAGGATCCTGAAGAAGTAGATTCTAATGCCAGTGAAGGAAGGCACGAGCCTTCAGAAAAAGAGCAAAAGTTTCCTTCTATAGGCTTCCGGAAGAAGATGTGACTGAGATTAGAGGTGGGTTCCCCCTGCTTAAATGATCTGGATTGAAGGTGTGTCTTTCTACCTCAAAGATCCAGAGGAGAAGTGGATCTTCCTACTCTGCAATTAAACAAAAGTCCCTCACAGGTGTGCCCTTCATTTTTAGGTTTTAGTTAATTTCAGATGTAGTCAAGTTGACAACCAAAAATAGCCACCACAATAACCCCCTTTTTAAGATAATAAAGTTGTATTCCCATGGCATAAGATCCATACTGACAGGAGATGCTTAGCACCATGCTTGTTGAAATTTGAAAATGAAATTTATGCCCTGGCAATGCTGAGGCATGCATGGGAAGCCCATATACGGCAGTTCTGTTGAACTTGTCCATATTGGGTTTCATGGTGTAGTTGATGAGGATGACTGACCAGGTCTCTTCCTCAAGAGGGCCACAGATCTCATTATAGATGGTTGTGGGTCACCATGTGGTTGATGGAAATTGAACTCAGGACCTTTGGAAGAGCTGGCATTGTTCTTAACTGCTGAGCCATCTCTGCAACTGGAGAGACCATACTTGTCACATATCAGGAATTCAGTGAATGTTATTTACTACATGAAATAGAGCCAAGAAAAAATAGGAAGGAACAGATTTAGAGATGGAGAGAGAATCAGGAAACCATAGATATTCGAAAACCCAAGGTTAGAGACAGCACCCCCGTGTGTGTGTGTGTGTGTGTGTGTGTGTGTGCGCGCGCACGTGCAGATAGGAGATAGGCTAGTGTTTATGGAGGTCAGAGGACATCCCTGGATGTTGATCCTCACTTTTTACCTCATTTTAGACAGGATCTCTTGTTGACAGTTGTGTATGGCCTATGAGCGTCTAGAGATTCATTCCTTGTCTCCACCTCCTCTTTCACCAAAGAATGCTGGGATTGCAGATTGCAGATGCATGCTGCCATGTCTGATTGAACTGAGTTCTGATTCTGGGAATCTGAACTCAGGTCCTCAGTCCGTCCTTCTAACTTTGAAACATATGGAGTTAGAATATGTTTCATGACACTGGAGTTCGAGATACTAAGTTCCAGAGAGAAGCCATAGTAGACGGGGATTCAAAATATCTATTGGATTTTTGCAATGACATGGCCTTGGTGGCCTGTTGGGAAGTAAATTTAATGAATGGGTGAGAAAACTGACCACAATGGGCTGCGATACAGCGAGAATAAGGATGCCCGGGACAGTGTGCGGAGGCTGCCCTGTGAAGAAACCTGGGCAGGAAGTAGAAGAGTCCAGGGGCTGTGAGAGGGAGATAAGCCCAGGAGGAGTCTGTCTTGTTAGAGTGGGAAAAGCTTTATAGGATTTTGGGAGGAAAGGAACTAACGTTCAAGGAAACGAAACTGTAAACAAATTTGAAATGAGAAGTAATGGCTGAATGAAGACTCAGCTGTATGAAATTGCCCCCAGTGTCTATACATCAGGAGTAGAAATTATGGAGTACACCTGATTTCCATCAAACTTTCTAAAAAAAAAATGGCTCCCTGTGGGCTAGATAGAAGTCATGAGTTGGTTGGTTGAATCCATATACTTTAAAAATTAAGTTTGATATCAATACTTTAAAAATATCAACAAAATTCCCATAAAAATCAAGATTTTTTTTTTTTGCTCTCTTAAGATACTAAAGACTAAACATATTAGTTATTTGCTTGGTAGGCTCCCAGTCAATGGGGACCTCGGCAGCTGCTCTTTAAATCAGTCTTGGCAACTGTTTCCTCTAAAGAGCTAGACAGTAAATACCTCAGGTTTTGCCTGAGTCTCTAGTGATTGTGTCCTGCCGTTAAAGGCTGGAGACAACTGTAAACAATACATAAAGGGACTTTGCTGTGCTCCAATAAACTTTACTGGGACAAAGTTGACTTTCAATAAGTTTTTTTAAAACCCTGGAGCAGTGCTATTTCTGGCTGTCGTCGATAAAGCCAAACAATACATCCTGGCAACACGGGGAAAGAGCAATCCTTGAGCATGACGGACTGGTGGGAACTGGGCCACCGCTATGGAAGTCAGTTGGGATGTCCCACGCAAAGCTGAAACCAGTGCTACCATGTTACCTAGCTCTACCACTCCTGGACGGATATTCAAGGGATTTTTATTTACAAATACATATGACATACATAGATATGTATATGTATGTATGTATGTATGTATGTGAAATTAAAAGAGAAGATGGACTCTCAAAGGAGAGGAAGGGATCTTAAAACACAGGGAGAGGGGGACAAGCAGGGTTAGAAAAAAACACTGGACATTCCCTTGTATATGCAGAATTTAGATTTAAATATATATAAATATATTCATGTAACTAAATGCACATAAAAGTCTCTATGTGTGTGTGTGTGTGTGTGTGTGTGTAAGAGAGAGAGAGAGAGACAGACAGACAGACAGACAGACATATGGTGAGGAAGAAGGAGAGAATACCGACAAGCGATGGTGAGGAGGAGGAGAGACTGATGGAACGGGATAGATATGAGCAAAACGCACAATATTGGCTGTAAAGACATAATGAAACCCATTTTTTGAGTAAAAGAATCTTAAGAAAAAAAAATCGAGAAAGATCCCAGGATTTGTCTAAAAGGGAAGGGGGAAAAATAAGTAAGTTCAAGGCCTCCCCGAGCTAGCGAGCAAGTTCAAGGTCAGCCTGGGTGACACAGTGAGACTCTACCTGAAACAAAAGTAGGAAGAGGGCAGAGGATCCAGCTGAGGGGAGGAGTGCTAGCCCAGATGGCTGTCTCTAGTACCACAGAACAATTAAACAACAAACACAACAATCTCTGTCAGTCTCCTCATGAAATCCAGTCCGACCGCAGTGTTTCGCAGGCCCATGACGTCTATATGAGGCTGTGTTCTGTCTGAGAGCCCAGCTTCTTATCCTGCCAGTTCTCCTCCTTATTTCTCATTCTCCCCCACTCACCCAAAGGCTGCCACACAGCCAGTAGCGCTCCACACCACCCAGGGAGCCACCAGACTCCTGAAGAGTCAGCTAGCTGGTCTTTTGTGTCCATCGTCTTAGGAAGCTGACTGTCTTTGTGCTAGCACTCTGAAATGTGCCCACAGAAGGCCTGGCATAGGTAAATGCAACCGTTTCACAACCAACAAAATGGGGCTGTTCTTAGGTAGGGTGTAAAGTCTTTAGGATTTTCAAGTGTTAGAAAAAAAGATGGAACAATTCTTCCTCATATGTTGCGCGGATAGAGACAGCTGGCCGGCTGGATTTGAACGGGGGTCCTTGATCCTGCTCACTGTGCTAGGTTTCTTCAGCTCTATAAATTTTGCTGTTATTGGCTCTCTTTGGAGTCTTGGCTATTGTCATCTAGAAGGCATGGATTCAAATAGCTCTGAGTCAAGTTCCTTCCTCTAAGTCAAGGATAAGTTGCTGTTTTTCATTGTGTTTGAAATTATTTACTGTATACTTTCCCTGCTTTATTAATCTGCTTGTCTGTAGGCACTGGATTTTGATTCTCATGTTGTGTGTCCAGGCACTCCATCTGTCCTGGAACGGGAGATTTTCAACATTCAAAGGTCTGGCCCTACTTTTGCTAGTTTGGATGAGCTTGGGAGGCAGAAGCAGGGAGATCATTAAGAGTTCGAGGCCAGCAGAGTCTACGTAGTGAGTTCTATACCAACCAAGGCCACACAGTAAGATTTTTGTCTTAAAACAACAACATTGCATGGAAATACTGGACATGCTAAGATGAACTGCTGTTCTATCCTGATTCACATTTTTATTAGCGCCTTGCCAGAAAGGTACATTCTCCTTTTAATTAATTAATTTGAAAGTTAGTTCAGTTTGTAATACAATTTTAAATAAACTTCATTATAAAATACTTGCAAATAAACATCACACCCCCAAATTAACAAGACCCAAAGTCTATGCATCTCCATGAACTCCTGTACAATGAGAATAGCTGTTGTGAAGCTGAGGGGCTTCACCTAAGATTTTATGGCCCCTTTTCCCCTTGTGGTTTTATCATTCTAGCAATTCCATGACCAGTTCACTTTCGTTTATTCATTTCCTCCCTCTCCGGAGCGGTAAATGTTGCCTTTTCCACCTCTCTTCACAGAACTTTGCATAGTGCCTGTGGGCGGGCTTACCGACTTTTCTTATCGCTGTTGAAATGCCTGAGAAGAAGCAACTCAAGGGAGAAAGGAACTGTTTTGCTGCACGTTATGGGAGGAGATTCTCCATCGTGGCTGGAAAGGCATAGCGGAGGAAGTAGCGAGACGGCTCGTTCTGGTCTCAGGAGACCAGAAGGCAGGGAGTCCATGGGGGAATTGAGGTTGGCTATAACCCATAAAGCACTCCCTTTCACCCCCTGATTTACTTCCTTCAGCTAGGCTTTATCTTGCAAAGCTTCCACAACCTCCCAAGAACACTTTCACCAGCCGAGGACCCAGTGTTCCCACACATGAGCCCGTGGGAGATATTTCACATCCAAATAAGCAAAACCTAGCCCTGATTTGGTTGATATTGAACGACAGTTAATAACTGATTAACCTCACTACCTTAGAAAATGCTGAACATCGTGATAGGTGAAAATCCTCAGGCAGAGAAGAAGATTGGTGATTCAGAGGCCTCTATCTAGCTCATGACTTCTAGTTTCTCAAAATGAGAACTCTCTTCTGTGTTCCCATGCCTCTCTCTCTGGGTCTCAGAACTCTGGTTCGTGAGACCTGTTAATCTCAAACTCAGTTACGTGTTTGAACAGATGGATCCAGTCTCTGCTTTTTTCCTAACGAGTTTGAATCTATAACACGACAAGACCCTAGACATGTCATGCCTCCCAAGCTTTTTCAGTTCCAAGGAAAAACCTGTGTGACTTTGTCCTGATTAAGCCTTTGAGGGGAGACCTGGCGCGCTTCTTTTCCGAAAACTGAACGACCATGCCACTGAGCGGAGCTAAATGAGAAAGACCATAGCTCCAGAGGCTTTGGGGATTATGTGTGGAGGGTCCGAGCTGGAGAAAGGGGAGGGCTGGTGGGGAGGGAGTGTGGTTTGATTACAGCATAATTTTCTCCCCTCTGGGATCATTTCAAGCTTGTTCTACAAATGTCAGGGAACCAATGACTCATCAAACCGTGCAGTGTTGCTTTTGGATGAGGCCGAGGAAGTCACTTTGCAGCTCAGTGATAGATTTGCACGAAGGTGAGACCTCCTCTCAGCAGAGGGTCTGAAACATTGGCAGCGATCCCCTGCCCTTTTCCAAGCCTGGAGAAATGCCATCTGCCCTGGACTGTGAAGCCTCAATTACCGCAGGACATGGAAGAGACAAACCTCGCCTCTGTCCTACAGCACGGGGAGAAGGAAGGCTGGGAGAGGACTTGGTGCATAGTTACTCTGGTCAAATACAAGCCCTGGGGGAAGCGCATCGGCAATGAAGAATCTTCCCAGTCCTCTCCACTCTAGGCTCTTATCGCTGCACCAGGAACTGACTCTGGGGAGGGAAAAAGTATAATTACTGAGTTAGAATCAGGAGGGATGGAAAAAAAAATAAAAGAAAACCAAACAAACACCAGGGCAGGACTACTTGGCAAAGAACAGAGTTCTTTATGTAGCACTTACGTCATATGAAGTCATGTTTCAGGTGACATATGTGTCTAACGTAACTCTTGTGTTTAGGTAGAGACAGCACATCCGTCTTTGTATGTGCACTATGACCATTTTCTTTGTTCAACTTTCATGGGAGTCTGGGACAAAGACTTGTAGCTCTTTGTCCACTTATTTTTCATTTACTGCATTTCTAAAGAACTTACAAAAACAACCCAGAAGCAAACAAATAAATGAAACCAAAAAAGAAGGTCACACATCTAAATTAACCAGATCAGAGTCATGGACTTCTGTGCCATTAAAATAGCCATTCTGAAGGATGGAGCTCCATATTGGAACCTACATTCCCACTATCAAATATGCTTTTATGCATCTATACGCTAGCAAAAGCTGAAAAAGCTTAGCTTTCTGCCGTGGATCCTGGCTCAGTTCCCAACACCTACGTGGCGACTCACAGCCAGAGGACTCAGGGTTTGTTTCTCGTATTCCAACCCTTCCCGTCACCTGGCAGTGTGCATCCTTTCTCTATCCTCTGCTCTACCGACATGCACATTTGCTTGTTTCTGAATCCTCCAGAGAGTCTACAGCTTCTAGTCCTGTGTATTTTCCCCAAGATACGTGTGGATGCTAGATATGGCAGGCAGAGTAACAGTAGGAGTATGAGTGGAAGACCGTGTTTGTAGGGCCGATCCCACCCTTTCTTGGGGGAAGCCTGGCCCTAGTTTGGAGCAGCCACTGGTGGAAGTTTCCTGGAGCATCTGTCTTATACCTGGCAATTTGGTCCTCAGCTTTTGGTCTTAGCTGCAACTTGAGGGTGTGAGGAAAAGGGACAATGTGGTATCCTGTCACACAAATGGAACAAAGGAGAACCTTAGAGGAAAGTCTCCGACCTGCTCTATCTCTCTCAGGCGTTCTTATTTGCCTGATTTGGGGATGGAGGTGATGCAAAATGGCCTTAGCCTTGTTTTCTTCGTCTCTAGATCTGGGTCTGAATTGTGTGGTTATGCTAGAGAGAGCTGTGCAATAGGGCATAGTAGTGTCAAAATAAGTTCACGGCCACATCTTCTAGTTGTTCCGTCAGCTCCCCCTGCCACCCACCACTGTAACTGCCTCACCTAGTGTCAGCATGTAGCCATTTTTTATGTCCCCTTTACTCCGAGTTCCTGAATCCTCTCTGTTTTAGAGGCAGTTGATGCTCCAGGCGGTAATTTCCTCAGGCTCGAGTTTGCAGGTCTTCACCTGTGGATGGCGTTATCCAGCGCCTCTTCTCCTCAGTTAAAGCCTTCACACTGTGCTGTTCATTCTTCTCCTTCGTGGGCTATTTCTCATTTTTTTTAAAGGATTTATTTATTTTTATTTTATGTCTGTGAGTGTTTTCCCTGCCTGTATATTGCATGCCCTGAGTGTATGCCTGCTGCCCACAGAGGTCAGGAAGAGAACATTGGATCTCCTGGAACTGGATTGCTAGCAAGAAACCTGTGTTCTCTGCTAAAGCAGTAAGTGCTCTTAATTGCTGCGACATCTATCCAGTACCATCAGTTTCTTTTTTATTAGTGTATACTCTCTGTATATGACATTTCATAGCGACATTGTCACGTAAGTATATACTGCACTTTGGGCTATCTCCCTCCACTCTCCTTCGCTCTCCTCCCTCTGTTTCGTCCCTCTGTGGAGTCTCATACTCTCAGTTGGTTCTCCATGAATCTTTGCATAGACATCAAGTTTTCTGAGCTTCCTTCAATTTGAAAGAAATCCTTTAAAATTACATCTCTTTGTTCTTAGAGTCTTCCCTCTCTGCTTCTTTCTTTTTTCCTTCCTTCTTTTCTTCTTTCACCATTACTTTTTATATAGTCCAGATTGGTATTGAACATTTTAATTTAATATGTATTAAGTTAATATGTATTTATTTTACATATATCTGAGTGTTTTGTCTGTATGTATATTAAGTGTGCTGAGTGCTGGTGCCCACAGAGGACAAGAAGAGGACATATCAGATCTTCTGAAACTGAATGGCTAGGAATATATATATATATATATATATATATTATCATCTACCTATATATATGTGAGAAATATATATATATGTACATACACACACACATATATATATATGAGAAAGAGATAGTATATGCATATGTATGAACGTGGACATCAAAAGTGCATAAACTATTTCGGACCACAGGGAACTTTAAGAAGTTTGACTGGAGCTTTAAGAAAACCAATTAGAGCAGCTCTATATATTGGAGGTGCAGGAGAGTAGAATATAGGAATCTCACTTGATGTTTAGTGGCTAAAGACACTGACTGCTCTTGCAGAGGATGTGGGTTCAGTTTCTAGCACTCCCCTGGCAGCTCATAGCCATCTGAAACTCCATTTTCAAGGGCTCCAATGTCTTCTTCTGGTTTCTGTAGGCACCAGGCATACATATGGTCAGCAAGCATACATGCAGGCAAAACACCAATGCTTGTAAAATAAAAACAAGTACATTTTAAAATAAGAAATACATTTGAAAGAGACACAGTAAAAAAGAAAGTGAGGAAAATGACATTAGACACAGTAAAAAAAAAAAAGGGGAGGAAAATGACATTTGGGTGGTATCCACACTGAAGAAAAGGGATTTGGAGGAGAGAAACACTAAGGAGGTGTAAATGAATGTTGGGTGACTGAAGAAGGGCTGAACTAGAGAGTAACTTCTTTAACAAGTATTTTACTAGTTATTTTGAATCAGACACTGTGGAGATTGTTGGATTAGGGAGCTGAAAAGACTAGACCACCAAATCATCATTGTAACACATGACAACCTAAGTATTCAAATGGATGTGTGTTCCAAGGGAAGACACAATATAGAGAAGGCACCTTCTAGCTTTCCGTGGTCTCTGTGGCTAAGCATTACAGAGGAACTGTGTGACTCTGGACAGGAAGAGAGAAGACAAGTGGTTGAAAACCAAAGCTGAGGATTCAACATCTTACTCAGCTTTGCATTTCCAGGGCCCAGAGAACAGAAGGACAATAAAGCTCTGGAGCCTAGCATGAGGGGACCACAGAGGGAGGAAGAAATAACACAATGATGTCATGAGGAAGAGGAAGGAAATGACGTCAACGCAGGGGATGAACCTAAGACATTATGGTGTCCTTCACATCTTGTATAGTGTCCTGCTAGCCTGAAAGAAAGTCTCTCTCCTCTCTCTCTCTCTCTCCATTTGAATTTTACCAGCCAATAATTACAAGAGTTTATGATTCAAGAGAATTTGACTCGATAACCAGGTTTGCACATTTATATTCTAGCTGCATTCAGAAGATATGATTATATTTTTGACTTGGGGACAGGGAGTTGAAAAGCTTTGGGGGGTTTGCTGTTTTCTGGAACCCCTTTGCTCATCTTTAATTGACAGGATATTTATTCTTCAGCTTAGTTTTCAGGTCAACCCAATTCTGCTTTTCTGTGGCACATGCTCCCATTTCACCTTGGCAGGCAGGTCTCACTAGAATTCATCCCCAGTGGGGGTAATGCTAACATAATATTACTTCTAAACTAGGCACAGTTTGATGAAGGATTTGGATGTACTTGGTGGGTTGCTGTTCCAATTTCAGATATTTTGCTGAAATTCCCTGGGAGTCAGCCAAGAGCAAGGGATGACAGCTAAATGGGCTTTTCATACTCTGGTTGTGGCAGTGGAGTTTTAGCCTTGTGATTCTCTTTTAAAAAAAAAAAAAGAAAGAAAGAAAAAAACCAACCTTTGGGGCACTGATGATGGAGAGGTCCTGAACTCCACAGAGAAATGTTATTTCAAATGAGCTCTTGCCAAGTCCAAATTTGCCTGTTAAACTTTTAAGATGAATTACATCACCTCTCACATTTATACATTGCTTAATCCAATTTGCATTGCACTAGTCCATGCAGTATTCTATTAGACTTCATAGTAACCGTAGACTATCTAGATAGCTTTGCTTTGCTTCGTCCACTTTATGGATTTTACAGGTGAGGACTACGTCGAAAGAAAGTAACTTGTTTGTCCATAATTGCACCGATAATTAAATGTTTTACGAGGTCTGGGAATCAAGTTGGTCCACCCATTCCCAGTTTAGTGCTTGAAGTTAATCATGAGGTCTTACTGGTAAAATGTTTAAATATACTTTTTGAACGAATGGCATTCCAGTCTTTCCAACAGACAATGTCCTTAGTGCGTATTTAGGCTGACCAGCCTAATGAATACAGAAAAGGTACAAATCCAATGGTATAAAGTCCAACTTTTCAAGAGTTGAACTTTGGAGCGTTTTTGTGTTAGCAATGATGGTGGATTTCTGAGCTTGTCAACTCCAGTCTTGGACATCTCCTAATAATATATGAATGGATCTTCTACTTGGATATATGTAAAGAGCTATCATCACAGGCGATTCTCCTGCAGCAGATGGGAACTAATGCAGAGACCCACAACTAGACAACGTGCAGTGTTATAGACCTGGAACACACAGTCCTGAATGGGATGACTTCATCAAACCCCTTTCCTCCAGGCTCAAGGAACTGTGTAGAAGAGGAAGTGGAAAGATTATGAGTCAGAGGGGATAGATGACACCAAGGAAACTTCCAGCTATGACAGGACTGATACACGTATGAGCGCATAGAAACTGAGGCAGCATGCAGAAGGTCTACACAGGTCCAAGCAAACAGGGTCCCAGCACTGAGAGAGGGACATGAACACAATCCCCCACCTCTAACCAACCAAAGAACTACCTCCAAGTGACAACCACTTGTAAAACAAAGATTAGTTTTCTCCGATGGAGTCCGAGTGGGGATATAAACCACACTCACAGCAGGCCCCATGCCTAGTATTAGCAGCTCAACACAAAAGAAACTCAATGGTGATTTTTTTTTGACTTTTTTTGTTTGTTTGTTTGTTTCATATTGTTTTGTTTGGGCACTTTTTTGTCTTACTGGTCTTTTGCTTGTAGAGTATGAGTTTTGATTTTTGTGTGTTTGTGTGGATTTATGAGTGTGTGTGTGTGAGTCTCTGTGTGTGTCTGTCTCTCTGATGTAGTATACATGTTTCTCTTGCTTTTTCTTTTGTTGTTGTTGTTTTATTCTGGTTTGTTTGTTTTCTTTTTTCTTTTTTTACTTGCCTGTTTCTGTTCTAAAGAGAAAGAGGGCATGGAATTGGATGCATGGGGGAATCAGTGGATCTAGGAGGAATTGAGGGAAGGGAATACTCTGATCAGAATATATTGCAGAAAAAATGTTTTAAAGATAGATTAAGAATGCAGAATTAGAGGTCTGTATAATCCAAATATTTTAGGGTTAGAGGCTCCATTTAACTAAGATGATGTGTCTTACAAGTCTAATGACACACATAAAGGCTCTGTCTTCCGTGTTCATAGTACACAGATTGATTGCACGCCACGTTGCTTTGATAGAATGGCGAGGGCAGACTCCTGGATTTTCCACAGTAATTCTTCAAGGTAGAGCGATAATGTCTTCCCTGTTTTCTGAGCTTCAAGGTGTTTCATGGGTAATCTTTTGTAGTTATATCTCCTTGATTTAGTCTCCAGAAAATACATTATTCTCAAGCATCCATAATGACCATTGAATGAGGAAGAGTGTGAACTCTATACTCAGCTAAAATCTCTCCCTTTCCATTACAAAGCAGGCCTTTGAATTTGTCATCTGTCTATATTGTACATTTATGCATTATGAGCCCCCTTTTGAAGGCCGTAGGTGATACTGTCTATAAGATCACCTCAATCTTTTTTGTTTTTTTTTTTGTTTTGGTTTGGTTTGGTTTTTTGAGACAGGGTTTCTCTGTAGCTTGGAGCCTGCCCTGGAACTAGCTCTTGTAGACCAGGCTGGCCTCGAACTCACAGAGCTCTGCCTGCCTCTGCCTTCCAAGTGCTGGGATTAAAGGCGTGCACCACCACCATCCGGCCACCTCAATCTATTAAAGAGCTCTAATACTGAATATCAGAATGCAAACTTGGAGTCACTACCATTAATATTCACCACAGTTTCTTAATCTCTACATAAACTTTCTCACCAAGTCATTGCACTATCTTTGGGATAACAGAACCTCTAAGGAGAGGCAAGTTTCCTGCAAGTGTCCTCAAATTATTATAATGCATGGCCACTTGCCTTGCCTTTGTATGTCTAAGAAAAACATCTTAAATGATTCTTCCTGGAACTGGGAAGTCAAGAATGACTGCACATCCTTCACATCTTTTACATAGCAAAACTAAGAATAAATTAATGCTTTGCCTATTCAGGCGGCTAGACATGCCTGTCTCCCAACTATTGAAAAAAGCTCAAAGCCTTAATGTGACATAAATGTTTGGAGAACTTCTTTTTCTTGGCGTTTGGCATTATGAATGGACTAAGAAAGAAGTCTAGCAAATTATGAAGGAAGAATGAATTTATTCCCATACATATGTCTGGCTTTAAAACCCTACCAAAGCTGCATTATACCCGGCTGTCAGAGACGAGGAGCAGCATGAATGGTCTTACAAATGAATGCTTAAAAGGAAAGGCAATGGAAAGAATGAGAGGCAGGAAAAAACACTGGACCTCTGAGTCCAAAGAAGGACAAAGAGCCCGAACTGCCTGCTGCAGTAATTCCAGACTTGGTCTGTGACTGATATGAACATGCTGGAGCCAGCGGACTAGAGGAAGAACTGCCATGGAGTTAGAGGTCACTAGGGACAACTGCAGTGAAATTGGGTTGATGCTGGCAAGGAGAAGAGGTCCCAGGTCAGTGGTGCTGGTCCTATCAATTATGGCATGGGCTATTCTGTGAAAATAGCACCAGGGATAACCGTGGTAGTTTTCTGGCTAAATCTGGTCTCTTTTTCAGGGATGGAAGTCTAGATGTTCAAGGCACATAGTTGGAAATTTGCTAATTAAACTACTGTCTTTGAGTGTGTCTCGCATGTATGACTTGGGTGGATGGGATGAGCGGGTAGGGCTCTAACCTAGAGAAGAAAGCCCCAGGAATCTGAGATGAATGTTGTATTATTTGAGACCTCAGTAGGAAAGACATGGTAGACTCCAACATGGCATTTGCAAAGTTTAATCAAAGGTTTGTTTACAATGTCTTGTGCATGGTTAAAAAAAAATCAGGCAAAGGGTGGTGAAGTATTTTAGGTAGTGTGTCCTTGGGGGTTTGATCCTGATTGGTCCCTTCTTGTGTTCTGATTTGGATTTCTAGCTGCCAGGAAGTGAATTGCTATGCTCCACCCTGCCTTTCTTAGTACTGAGACCTTAAACATGAGTTAAACATAAGGAATCCTTTCAGTTATTTTTGCCAGGCCCTCTGTCACCATAAGAAAAGATAACTAGTACCATGCTTGAGCCAAAGCAGAACATCATGGCCATGAGAGAGCCATGGAAGACGCTTCTCAGCTCTCAGCAACGATACAGAGAGAGAAGAGGTTGAAAAAGAACGAGGAAGGGGGAGCAAACAGAACAGGAATAAGAATAACTCCTTGATGACACACAACCAGAGACCTACTCCTGCAAATAGGACCCATCGCCTAGTGTGCGATATACCTAATGTACAATGTGCAATCTATAATGTGCCTAATACCACTGTAGTATGAACCCATCAATGTATTAACTCACCGATGATGTTAGAGCCCCTGCGACCCAGTCACTTCCTATAGACCCCAAGAATTTTTCAATTAGAGTGTCAGACTTTGGTAAAAGAACTTAGCTACTGTGAACTTTTGACTTGGCAAACAAGGGCCAGTAAATCAATTCTTCATTCTCCTTTTCCAGCTGATCTCCTCTTGGTACATCCCACTGTCTATGCCCAGCCCTAGAAGATGAAACAGTACATTGGCACCAGCCTTCTGGGGTTAAGAGCAAGGTAGAATAACTGGGAGAGGCTGGAGGGAGGAGAAGGATGGAATGGGATGTAATTATTTTTTCAATTAAAAAACACCACATCTAGATGTTTCTAAAATCATGGTGTGTTTATAATTAGTAGTATCATAAAATTTATTTGGAAACAATATTTTCTCTTTTTGTCTTATTTTATTTTTACTTTTGTCGGTACTGGAGACTGAACCCAGGGCTTCATACATGTGACGTAAGCACTCTACCACGGAGCTCTGTCTATGCTTTTCTTCCTGCAGGAGCAGGTGTAAACACAGGTTCCACCTTTATCCTCATATTGAAGTTGAGGAAACCGAGGCACAGAAAGTTAAGTAATTTGTTAAAGTCCCATTTGCTAATAAGTAATAGATCAGGAATTTAAACACAGACAATTAGAACTCAAATTCAATGAGCTAAGTTGCCCCTTAAGCTTCAAGAATAAACAATTATTCTGTATCCAAATTGATAACAATGGCAGGTATATGGAAACTCTTGATAATTTACCCTCAGTTTTGCTATGAAGCTGAGACTGTTATAAAAATTGTCAATTGATTTTAAAAATTGATATACAAATGTATCTATTTAGATAATATTTATCAAAACATGTTCATGTCTCCCTCTTTTGACAAAAAGTTTAATTCAGGAATCTGCTACTCCAGAGCGTCTCTCTCAATACATCACCATGCTTGTTTACCGACACAAGAACAGAAGGCTATGGTGCCCCTTGGGTGAGGGCTAGGGTTAGGAATGTATCCTGCATATAAGCTGGACAACAGGACCTGACACTTTACCGCGGATAAACTGGGGACCACTACCAATTACTGAATTTGTTGACATCAGTGACTATCCCTGAGCCCTGATGGAAGTTGACTTAATTGAACCCTTCATAGAAAAGATATTCTTGGGGCTGGAGAGATGGCTCAGTGGTTAAGAGCATTGCCTACTCTTCCAAAGGTCCTGAGTTCAATTCCTGGCAACCATATGGTGGCTCACAACCATCTGTAATGAGGTCTGGTGCCCTCTTCTGGCCTGCAGACATACACAGAGACAGAATATTGTATACATAATAAATAAGTAAATATTAAAAAAAAAGAAAAGACATTCTTTGTCCTCCATGGACTGGATCAGAGGTGTTTATAAACCTGTGAATGTGTCCTACTGTCTCATGGTCCCCAACCAGCAAAAACACTTGTGTGTAAAGATGTCGGAGCTTTTGTAGGCCTTTTATAGGCTACATCTCCTTAGCAGTTCAAATCAATATTCATTAGAGATCATTCTATGAAGTTTCAGCTATGACTGCAGGAAAAAATAGTGAGACTTTTAACTTCCCATTTTGAGGAATAAAATTTGGGTTACCCCACTGAATAAATAATCTCACTTCTTTGCAGCGCTTGTTGAGGGTAAAAGTAGCACAGAAGAAGAAACAGAAGATAAAAACACCCACTGTGCTGGACAGTGAGATACAGCTTCCGGGTCACGCTTCAGTGAAAGAAGTGTGGCCTAGCTGATGAGAGACTGCTGAAGCCATTCAGTTTAGAGCCCTGACACAGATCGGCTCACCCGAGGACAACTGCCCCACCCAGGTTCTTCCAATTTCTTTAGGTTGGCACACATGTAGTAACTGATCTGTGGGGGTTGAAATGGTTGGTCATCTCAGCTCAAGTTGGGACAGTTCCAAAATGTCACCTTATTCCTCAAGGTCCTCATGGGACTGACTGAGGCTATTGGGTCAACATTGTAACTTGAATGCTTTTTTTTTTCTTCTCTGGTTCCTTTTTTACCTCTCTGAAAGATACTGATTTCCAAGAGTTTTTCTCTAGGAAGGTGCTCAAGCCGGTCCAACTCAGAGTCTACATTCTGAAGTACCCAGCCTCTAGCTCAAGCTGCGGCCTCACTTCAGGAACAGAAAGAGATAAAGGGCACAGGCTCGGACCGCACTTGTTTCCTTGGTGGTGGTCGTTCCCTTGCCTTTCTCTGTAGGTACGTACCATGTGTGGCATGGAGCTGATTTTTCATTTGCTTACAGTGGTGGGATATCAGGAAAGAGAATGGCCACCCCACTCTGTGATGGTTAGAGTAGCAGATGAGGCTTTGCTTGCCTTCTGTTCAGGGGAGTTTTTGAGTGTCATTGTGTCAAACGGGAGAAATGTTTTTGGCAATGTTCGGGAAAGAAGGAAGATTTGGCAGGACATTAACTACCATGGTCAACAGCGATCAGCATTAGTCATTTGAACTGCTCAGAAAAAAATAAAAATATCTTTGGTATCTTGGGAAAAAGTGTAAGATATGTGGAAGGGAGCTGAAGGAACGGGCCATTCTCCGCCTTGCTCAGCCATTCAGTTTGTGCAGCCTTGTCACATCTCACGTGTAGTCAATCAGATTACATATATTAGACTTACTGCTGAGGGAATATGGCAAGTAAAACAGTAAAATATTATTTATGGTGGCTCCAAACAGGGTTCATTTAATAACATACTCACCGCACAAACACAAGGAGCTGAGTCTGAACCCATGGAAAAGCTGGATGTGGCCACACATGTCTGTAATCCCAGCATTTGGGAGGCAAAGGTAAGCAGATCCCTGAAGCTTACTGGGCACTCAGCTGGACTGGTGAGTCCTGGATCCAATGGAAGAGCTAGTCTCAAAAGATAAGTTTGAAAGGACTAAGGGAAACACCGAGTGTTGACTTATGACCTCCATGCACACATGTACACGTCTGTGTATCCCACAGGCGCGCAAACACACACCCACACTTTCTGGGAGCTAGATCAGAGTTGAGGCAAGTGTTTTCATGATAAGAATCTGGTGGCTGAAGAACAGTGGTGGCCACCTAGGCAGACCATTTCTAGAAAGACCTTGGCTGTGTTTTGCTTGGTCTCTGCTGGGCCTACTTGTCCCATCTTGTTGGTTCAGTAAGGTATTGGGCACCTGTGCACTCAATATCTTTTCTGCTCAAGTAGTCTAGAGTTTTTTTTTTCTTTTTTTAGGGAATTTGCTACCAAACCCTAGGTGATAGATCTTCTGCAATGTTCATGCCCTAGCTCTAAAAACGCCTACTGGGTGGACAGTTAAACTCAAGGGCAAATCAGTACAAAGCAGGTGGACATAGAGAGGAACACGCACCCCTCTGCTAAGGAGACTCCTGTGTAAAACAGCATTTCTGTTCTTTGCCAGAGGAAGCCTGGCTCTTTTCAGTGAGAGCAAGGACACTGTGATTGCTCAGCAGATATGAACGAGTGGTACTTGCTGTTCTCTCAGGTCCCAGCTGTGTTCCTTAGAGTCCCTAGTTTCCATCATTTCCTGTGATACTAGGACATTTTGTCCTTTTAAGCATGAAGCCAATGCAGATATTCCTTATTGCATGGAGCTGAGCAAAAAATCTATTTTTTTTTTAGGTATTTCCCAACGAATCAAGGACTCATAGGAGTATAGATAGCATAGACTTGACCTGGTGGTTAATGTAGTCCAGGCCAGTCTCAGCAGCCCTCTTTATAATTCTATGGCAGGATCGCTATAAAAAGGTTTACACTGTGGAGTGTAGACCTCTCTATCAGTGCAACCCCCAGAAGTGTTCATTTAGGCTCACTCTTAAAACGGCATGAGAGACCTCCAAATACCTAAGCATGTTTCCAGAGAGGTTGCCTGGCAAACTGCATCTACCACCAAGGCGACTACAAGCCGTTACTGGTCTCTCGTTGACTCCCCTACCATTTTCATTGCAGCAAGTAAGTAATAAATCTCTTGTTAGATGTCAGGTGTTAGCGAGCGCTACATTTGTGTAAATAAACCCATGAAAGAGGAAGGTCAATGCGTGGCATCTGGAAGGCAAGGGATAGGCTACTTGTTGAGGAGTCAGGAAAGAGTTGAGAAAAGAGGTCAGAGGTCAAGAGTGTCCTAGAAACCAAGAAAGAGCAGAGCAGGGCTTTCCTTGCAATCTGGGGTTGAGGCAATGTTAAGTCAAATACTAGCGTTCCTGTCCAGCTAGGGCCTCTCTTGGTTTAGGTGGGAAATGACTCATTAAAGGGACACACTCATTAAAGGCACACACTTGTGAACAGTGGATTTCACACACACACCTGAGCTGTGCACCAGTTAATACTTTAGAACAAACCTCCATCTTATCACTACTATAATTTATGAAGTACCTGCTATGTGCCAGCCTCTGTATCCTGCACTGCACAAATGTTTTCTGTTCTTTCTTTCTATTTTTTTTCCCTAGGAGTGCTGTACTAGGTGCAATAGAAGCCCATGTTTCGATGGGATGCTTTCTGTTGGGTCTATGTAATTGTGGGTTCCATTTTGACATTTTCATATATGAGTGCAGTGCATTTTGTCATATTCAGGCTCTCCCGTCATTCTCATGTCCCCGCACCTCTCTTGCTTAGCCCTTCTCATTGTCAACTAGTCTGTCTTACACATACATGTCTTTTTTTGCACATACATTTTCTTCATCATTCTTAACCGTGTTTCAGTACAACTTTTATTATATCCATTTTAGAGATGAGGAAGTCTCTTGCTTATATGATGATAACGCAGGGTAACCTTTGGTTCCATAGCCCAGACAGCCATCAGAGATCTGCATGCAAGATAGACACATTTTTTTTTCTCTGTCAGGGTTAGTCTTTGTCCTTTTGAGGTTAACAACAACCCGTGTGTTTCTTTACCACATGTCCCTGGTTACCAGAGTCAGATGCAGAATCTTGGGCTGCCCTGAAATTTGATCTGGCTCACTGTGGGATCTTTCCTCTCCTTCTGTTCTTTGGTCTCACAGTTTACAGAAAACACTACATCAATCCCGCTGGTGCTGGCTCCAGTTCTAAGAGAAAGAACATTGCCCGGCATGCAGAGTCCAGAGATGATAAGAAAGTCAGGTCAGAAACAAACTCTGTGAGAGCTTTGTTTTGTCCCAACGGCCCTAGTCCTGTGCTAGTCACGTGATCCCTCATGAGCACTCAAGTCAGGAAAATGATTAGTGGCTTTAAAGGCATACAGTGTGAATCACCCATGTTCTGCAGAGAGGTTGGAGTTAAGGCTGAAAATGGCCTGCATGGTCACCTCTTTCCTCAGGAGTCGGTCCAGACACTCCTCGACGCAGAGAGTACCCAACAGGATGAGCCAAGCGTCAGGGACTCCATACTGCTCTTCTCTACCAGCCAGACACCTTGGAAATTTCCTGACTCTGAGCTAATGTCTTCCTTCGTTCCATTTTATCTTCTTCTTCTTCTTTTATACTCTTGGGTCTCTGACTCAGGCCAGCTTTAGAAGTTTCCATTCTTTTAAAGAATCTGGAAATTTCAGGGACTTTTTTCATTGGAATTTCCCTAGTGCCCACGATGTTCTGAAGGATCATGAGTTCTTCATTTACTTCTCTGATGAGGACCTGAGGAATGAAGACCAAAGTCTAAAGCCCCTATGAGCCTGGTTGAGTTTTCTTCATGGATTCCCCCGCATAATTAGAATTTCTCGTATGCATATGTGTTCATGTGTATACAGAGACATATGTTTGTGTATGTGACCAGAGGTCTTTCTTCAGGCCCATTCACCTTTGACGCAGTCTTTTACTGGCCTGTAACTTACGAGATAAGTGAGGCTCCTGTCTCTGCTCCCTACTACTGAAATTGCAAGCAGGTGCCAGAGCATCTTAGCATTTTTTTCTTTTTGAATTTTTTTGAGACAAAGTTTCTCTGTGTAGCTCTGGCTTTCCTAGAACTTGCTCTTTTAGACCAGGCTAACCACAAACTCACAGAGATCCACCTGCCTCTGCCTCCTGAGTGCTGAGATTAAAGGCGTGTGCCACCACTGCCTAGCTACATCTAGCATTTTTATGTTGGTTTGGGGGAATCATACTTAACACTTTATTGTCTGATTTATCTCTCCTGCCCTTTGTATTGTTTAAATGTTGAGGTTCACAGAGCTAGGGAGATGGCTCAGTGAATAAAGAACTTGCCCCAACAGCGTGATGACCAGAGTTTAGATCTCTAGAGCCCACATACAAAAAATGAACAGGCAATATAGCTTCCTGTAAGTCTAGAACCTGAGAAGCAGAGATGGGGGAAATCCTAGGACAAACTGGCTAGCTCAATTAGCTGGAACAAGTAAGCTTGAGGTTTAGCAAGAGACTGTGCCTAAGTAAATTCAGTGGGTAATGACAAGGAAGTCATTCAAAGACAATTCTTTGACTATACACACACACACACACACACACACACACACACACACATGAACATGCATACACATAGGCACCACACACCACATACATACACATGGGTAAAAGGTTGGAATAAATATATTCTAATAACAGAGAAGGGTGAACAACCTATCTCAGGGATTTGCATGGAAGGCCAAAATGACTTAATTTCTTGGACATTATCCAATTTGTCCTACCTGTTTATAACTCCTTTGGACCTATTTCCTTTAGTACAAAAGAGTTTCAATCTCTGAGCTACTAAGTTAGCCCTGACCCTTATTCTACCTGCAATCCCAGCACCGGAAAAACTCCACACTGAACTGCAACTGTACAATGTACCTTATTCTAAGGTGGTCACCTCCTATATATATGATATATTATATTGAGAATGTGTATTCTAATTAGGGGTGTACCATTCTGAACTACAGGAAGACCTATAATAAAACAAGAGGTGACAGAGCATAGGTTGTTGGAAGGAGACCACTTGTTCATCCCAGCTGCCCAGAACCAAAAGAATCACACAGAAACTATATTAATTAATTCACTGCTTGGCCCATTAGCTCTAGCTTCTTATTGGCTAACTCTTACATCTTTATTTAACCCATTTCTATTAATCTGTGTATCACCACGTGGCTGTGGCTTACCAGGTGAAGTTCTCAGCATCTATCTCCAGTGGCTTCATGCCTTTTCTCTGACTCTGCCCTTTTTCCTCCCAGCATTCAGCTTAGTTTTCCCAGCCTAGCTAAGTTCTGCCCTGATATAGGTCCAAAGCAATTTCTTTATTCATTAATGGTAATCACAGCATACAGAAGGAAATCTCACATCAATATGTAACACACATGCACACACACACACACACACACACTTGTTTTGTGCAGTCTAGAGTCTGAATCTAAAGTCAGTAGCTCTCAACACAAGTTATTTAAGATCTTGGGTATTCAGCCTCTGCGGTGGGAAAATGAGGATAACAGATCTCTTTTTGAGGTTTTTAAGTAGTACAGTGTTTAGTACATTGGCACCAATGAAATGTTACATCTCTTTTCCTTTGTTTGGGGGAGGGTTCTGGAGGTGATAGAGAAGAAAAGCAAGCTATTGGCACCTCTTCCTAGGTATTCATCTTTCAGGCGTTGCCATCTTTAGCCATGCTTGCTTGCTGGAACAGGACAATTTTCAACTTCAAGAGTCAACCTCCACTTAGTGCCCACACCAGTCCTGGCTAAATCATAAGGTCCCTCAGGCAGTGTCGTGGATGATATTGTGCTAGGAGGGAACCATGGACATTTGTCACTTTCTCATCTGCAGCTTTGACTGGGGTTCCCCGCTTGGTTTCCTGCATGCATTTCAGTTACTTTGGAGAGACTGAAACCTCTCCAAATGTCAATATTGCATCTAGTCATCTGGGCTCAACTTTTTCCTAACTTTCACTAACTCATTCTTACCAAGGCAGAACCCAAGTGGTGGTCTGGGCTTTAAAGATCACACACCCTCTTCTTCATTTTAGTCCACTGTCTAAATCTCCTTGTTGTAGAAGGCCTTGACGCCTGCCCAGTTCTTACTAACCATGTCCCATGAATGTACTACCATGGTTGATATTAAATGTCCTTTAAAGGCTCATGCATTGAAAGATTGTACCTCAGCTGGTGAATCTAGGTATTGCCAGGTAACTTGGTCATGAGAAATCTGATATAGTCCATGAGTGAATCCTTTGATGGATCATAAGGCAACATATGGAAAGATGTTGAAAACCAGAAGGTAGGGGCCTAGTTAGAGAGGGTAGGTCAGTAGAAATATGCCCTGGAAAGATACACATTGTCCTCAAATTTTCCTGCCCCTCCTCTGTTTGTGGTCTACCGTGAGATAAATTGCTTTGTTTGGCTATAGACTCCCCATCATGATGTAAGGGTTCAGAATCATTAGGGCCAAGTGGATAAACACCGAAATCTATATAACCATGAGCCTAGATAAATCTTTCCCTCCTTTTAAATAATTTCACTTGGATATTTGCATTCATAAGTGATACAACATAAATAATACAGCCTATGTGATGAGCCAAGTTAAGTTGATGCTGATTTTTGATGTCTATATGAATATAACATCTATGTCTATGTCTATATCATTTTGTTTATCTACACACACACACACACACACACACACACACACACACATACACACACACCAGTCCAGTATCTAAACTCTTGTCTGAAGACCCTCCTTTGCATGATTGGGGTGAGAGTCAGAACCTTAATTCCTTGCTGAGAAAGCTTGCCATCAAATGCCTCTTTACCTTGGCAGCCTTGACATCAGATTTTATGGCCTGCTTGGGGACTCCGTACCACGCAGTCATAGGGAATAGTTCTGAATTCATTCCTGAAGCAGCTAGTGTTTCTAGGTTAGAAAAGAAAAGACAGGAAAAGAAACCCAATCTAGACCAATCTCAGCTCTTGATCTTAGTTTGGAGTATAGATACCACTGGTCTTTGCTATCCTTGCCCATTTTTGAGCTTGTTTTCCTGGGTCTATCAATTTCCAGAGTGAGTAACATTCACTTTCCTTTCCATAAATTAAATGCTTAGATGAGAAGAGGATTTTTTTTTTCATCCAAAGACCCCTGACTCAGCAGAACCCTCCTTAACTGATGCCACCCAACTCAAGTTATGCTGCTGCCAACTGCTGGAAAAATTGTTGAATGTTAGCTGGGCCTTAGCCTCTAGGAAGGCCTAAGTTGTATTTCAGATGATTTAGGGAAGAGAAAATCCCCAGGCAGACTATCTCTGTAGTTTTTCCTGAAATTTGAGGACAATGTATATCTTTCCAGGGCATATCTCTACTGACCCACCCTCTCTAACTAGGCCCCTACCTTCTGATTTTCAACATCTTTCCATATGTTGCCTTATGATCCATCAAAGGATTCACTCATTGACTATATCAGATTTCTCATGACCAAGTTACCTGGCAATACCTATACCTGATGCTTGCATCAGGGCACTTCTTCCATAAATTGCGGACAACTTTTGTCATGGGATCCAAGGAGCTAAGAAGATAGAAGAGAAACAAGAAACTAATTAACAATACAAAGGTGTGTCACCTCTACTGACTTTAGTGATTTTTTTTTTTGCTTTTTGGTTTTTTTTCTGGTATGCAGCTTAGTTGGTAGAGTGCTTGCTTCGTATGGATAAGATCATCAGCTTGATCCCTAGCACCACAAGCCAGGCATGGTGGGGCTGTCTTGTAATCTCAGCACTCCAGAGGGAGAGGCAGGAAGGCCAGAAGATGTTCAAGATCATCCTCGCTCTAACAGGTTCAAGACCAACCCAGGTTATGTGAGACCATCTCTCAAAATTAAGAGAAGAATGCTGATGTTGCTCACATCAGCATCAGGATGAGTTGTGACTCATCCAGGGGTCAGAGTCATCCACAAAGCCGTCCTCCAGACTGAGGCCTTCAGGCTGAGTTGCTGGCATAACTTAGCTCTGCTTTTCATTTGAAAATAAGCCCTTCTCTCCAGTTTTCCAAGCCTGTATGTCTAGCCACGTTCTTGGCGCACTATTTGATCACAGCTCAGACATTTTAACCTGACTGAAAAACACTGTGGATGGATTTTCCAGGAATTCTAACCTAGAGCTGAAAACAATGTTTGATCTTGAGTACTACTTTCTTTTCTCTTTTTTGCCCACTGTCATGCACAAAAGATATCTCAGTATGCAGGTGTGTGTGTGTGTGTGTGTGTGTGTGTGTGTGTGTGTGTGTGTATGTGTTTATGGCATTTGGAGACTGGAAAAGCAATTTCAATTGATTCGTAGTGGGTGTAGGAAAGTGCCTGCGTCTTTGGCTGGAAAGTTTGCCTTTGGTCTGATTGTTCCCAGATGTGATGGGCAAACTCATTATTGATAATGTGGAAAAATTGGCAAAGTGTTAGACAACGAAGTAGCATGGACCCCTTGTGAGCACTCTGGCTCTCAAGCAGCTGTGCTCTCCACTTCCTTGTCAGTCACTTACGTTTCTAACCGATTTCTCACATCTTTATAGGAAATGGCTCCTGAATGCCTACCACCTCTATGAGGTATTGCTTAAATGATTTCTGGACATCATTCAGTAACAGTGCTTAGTCCTAAGGTGGGTATTGGTGTCATCTCCATTTTAGACAATGATGCCGGGGAAAGCACAGGTATCCATTCATGATTGATGCTAGAGACTGCACTTCCACTCAGTAAACTAAACTGTCTCCATCTTGAAGCTGTTGAAGGTGTTTGCTTACTGACAAGAACATTCCAAACTGCCTGCAGGTTTCAACCATCAGCCAGGATTCCTAGCCCTCCTGGGGGCACTCCTTGGCACCCATGTGCTTTTAGACTAAATCTGAGGTGAGACTTAGAAACAGAGAAGCATTTAGTAAGAATACATCCTCTACCTCTCAATCTCAAGGATGCTGGCTGCCATCTTATTCATTAGCAATGCAGACAAGGATGTGCTGGGCTGAGCAGAGTTTTATGACATACAAAACAAACGTGCCTGTGATCCTTCCTACTGCTGAGAAAAGCAAACGCCAAGGAGCAGGATATGAGTCAAAAAAATGTAAAATTCGATGTTGAGTATGTTTCAGGTAGTCTGTCTTTTATTGGTCTTTCAAATTTTATTTAATATGTATCTTACTTTTAAAAATAATTTTTTAGCCTGCTTGGCAGCACCCAGGTATTGTCTAAGCCTATGGGGGACTGAGGTAGGAAGTCTGTGAATTCAGGGCCAACGTGGCTGCATAGTGAATCCATCGCCAGCTTGAATTAAGATTTTGGTTCAAATGCTTTTCTCATTTCTGTGTATGAACTCCATATGTGGTTGGTGTACAATGAAATACTTTGTCTCACATATGGAGACACACACACAGGACGACTAAGGCTAAGGCTTATTGCCCCACACACTGTCTTTTGTAGTGTGGATAATCAAGGTCTATTCTTTAGCAGTTCTCATGAGTATATGGTGGCACAGGCCTTTAATCTGGTGGCAGAGGCAGGTGGATCTCTGAGTTTCTGGGCCATCCTGGTCTACATAGGGAGTTTCGGGCCAGCCAGGACTAAGTATTAAATACAATAGCTTCCTTGACCTCCCTTCTTCCCTCATCTATGGAATTTTGAGTTTTTGATTGACATCTCACCAATGCCTTCAACCTTTGTCCCTGGCAATAATTGTCATCTTGCTCAGTTGTTGGTCCATGGCTTCTGCCTTAGCCTGTTGTGAGTGGACACTCTCATTAAGGTGATTTAGAAAGCCTAGTGTTTTCTCAGTGGCAGAAAAAAAAAGTACAGATACAGGAAAAGGCAACTTCCTTCTCTTCTTCTTGTTTAAAAATATCTGACCGG
>JAQHUG010000034.1:567761-590957 GCA_028555095.1 Dicrostonyx torquatus | reverse complement strand
CTCACGGAATCTCTACCACTCTCTAAGGGTGCTGACACTCCAGACTTGCTTACGGATTTGGGTCAGTGTCAGACCTAACAGTGTTACATGCCTGTCTGTCTGTCTGTCTGTCTGCCTGTCTGTTCCAGAAAGATGTGGTGGGCAGAGAGACTCAGATTTCTTATTGTTCGCTATTAGAACAGTGCATTTGTTTTATTCTTTGTTTCCTGTGACATGATGCAAAAACAATTTTTATCCATTACACTTGAGCTTTTACCATTGAGTAAACTTAGTCTTTTACCATTATGCTAATTTGAGGTTCTCAGCGGTGACATTGTGGGTATTTTGGGGACAGATAGTTCCTTCCTGTGAAGGGACATTGAGAATCAGATCTGGTCTCTGCCTACTAGTGCCGGTGACAGCTCTTCTACACTGTTATGATCCGAAGTGTCTCCAGACAGAACCAAATGACAGTTTGGGAGAAGAATCATCTCTGAGAAGCATGAAGTAACAAGACTTCAGCTCTGCCCTTTTGAGGTTATCCTCAGTTAGAACTAACGTTTCAGACGCCAATGGTGGATATTTGACTAATATTAGGGAATTTTTCCTCCAAGATTAAAAATGTCAGGAATTAGGATTAAGAGATAGGTCAATTGCTACATAGACTTGATAACCTGGATTTGATCAACATCACCCTTGAGAAAAGGCCAAGTTTTGCAGTAAGCCCCTTTATACCAGTCCTGAGTAAGTTAAATCATGAGGATCTCAGAGGCCTGATGGCCAGTCAGTCTAGCCAAACCCATAAGCTCAAGGCTCAGCCGAAGACCCTATCCTGAGGAATAGCTTGAAGCGTGAGAGAAGACAGCAATAGCATCAACCTCTGTCTTTCACTTGCACACTCAACACAAACACACACACACAAACATATATAGGTCAGAAATGAAAATAAATACCAATAAAATGAGAAGGTCCTCATCCTCATGGAATGCTTGTGTTCTGGACAGCGAAGCATCATCCAGGCTGGCCTCTGAGCATGCCCAGACTTTGCTGTCTCTGGGTGTCTCCAGTGAGCAAGATTGGCTCTGTGAGTGTGGAGCGTGTGGAATTGATTATGGCATGGCATCTAGGAAAATCCTTCACCTGACATTTGTCTTCTAGAAAACCATAAAACCTGTCCGCTAGCCCTGAAGCCTGCCCAGATTTGGAGTCTCTTTTGAGAGGCTGAGAAATTCCATTTTCCCCACTGGCCGGGAGGGGCTGGCTGAGGTCATTGTGACGATGCGTAAGCAGCATGCCGGACTGTAGCTCCCCAAGGAGCTGGAAATATTGATTTTCTGCACGACATGGTAAAGATCGAGAAGCTGCACTTCTGCTTTGTATGTTACTTCTCGAAGTCCTTCAGCAAGACAGCTGACACATCCTACTGAATCTTTGTGGAAAGAGTCTGACATGTTTCAATGAGCTCATCCGAATACCATCAGCTCCCCTCTGATACTGAGGATAAACTGGAGCCAAGCATGGTTTATAGGACATAAGAGGATCGCTCCTATTTCTTCGTTTTCCTTGCGTAGGTCAATCATCTGCAAAATGGGCTATGACTTTTCAGGCTTTGTGGAAGTGTGCTGTGGCAACGAGACAGTCCCAGCATATGATGAGTGGCTGAGGTCAAGTGAACCGTGATCATCTTTTTGAACTTCCATGATGGACAGTGAAGAGCTTTCTAGAAAAGGGCCAGTGCCACCAAACCAAAAGGATGCCTTTTTTTTGTTTTAATTTGGGAAAGTAAGATAACTGCAGGTTTAAGTCATTTGTGGGAAACACGGCTGATGGTTCAGATGAACTTAGGCATGAGCTCGTTCAAGTTCACAGATTGTATGAATCATACAGTTTTCAAAGGAAGAAATGGCAAATGTCCAGTAAGAATGTCAAAAAATGTTCAGCATATTTAGCTATCAGGGAGAGGCAAATCAAAACCGTATTGTGATTTTTATCTTGCCCTAGCCAGACTAACTGCCCATTATGAAAAAGGAGTGACAAACACAGGCAAGGATGTGGAAGAAAAGGACTTCTTATGAATAGCTGATGAGCCTGCAAGTTAGATTACCAGGTCCATGGAATGTCCTCAAAAGAATTAAAAATAAAAATTCTATACAATCCAGCTGCAGCATTTCTGGGTCTGCATCCAAAAGACTTAATGTCACTTTAGCATACAGATAAGTGTATATCTGTTTCTATTGTGTTACCATTCATAATGCCCACATTAATGATCATTTAAGTGCCCACCAGTAGAATAATGGATAAAGAAACTATGATATATATATATATGATTTATATATATAGTATATACATATATAATATACGTATATGTACACATGATAGAGTTTTATTTATTCATTAAGAGGAATGAAAACTTAGCAAAAGAACAAGGGGATGCATGTGTCTGTAATTTTAGCCCACTTGGGAGGCTGAGAGGCAGGAGGATCACAAGTTTGAGGCTAACCAGTGCTACATACTGAGGCTGTTTGGAAAACCCAACCAAACAAACACAAATTCAGGAAAAAAGAAATTGTGTCTTTTTCAAAGAAATGGGTGGACATGGTTATTATCCCAGCAAATGAAAGAAGCCAGGCTCACAAAGAAGGGCATGACAGATTTTGTTTCTCAAGTAGAGTCCAGAGGGGATGAAAAGACATGACAGTAAAAACAAAACTAGTAAGAATGTGGAAAAAGAAAATTAGGAAAATTTATAAGAGAAAAAAGGTATGGGTCTGAATGCATAAATTACATACATTTGTGAAAATGTCATAGCAAATCCTGTTGTTTTATAAAACACAAAAAATTTTCAAGGGCATAAAGCAACACTTGTTGTTTTGTCCTAACTTGGAGTGATCTATTGCATTAAGTGTCCTACATTGACCTAAAGTTCTACTCTTTCGCTAAAGAATTTGGCCAGCAATGCAATGCAATGTGGTGGCCAGTCTAAGACGACAAGAGGCACCCACTGTAAGATCTTAGATAATCCCAAGATTTGGTGAGTGAAAGTGATAAATAGCGACTCAAGCCTCCCTGTACAAACACTGTAGATTGATTCTAAAAATGCCACCAAGGCTCTACTAGATGGAGTGATTATTCTTAATAATTTCAATGGGAATCAGTAACTAATTAATAACTTGGGCTTCCACAAGTTGTTTGGTCATAATGACCCAGTCCTCAACTGGCCTAATTAATTTACTAAATCTATAAATCTTTGTATTTATGATGCATCTTGATATCTCCCGTTGAGTGCCCTGACGAAGCAAGCGGTCCTATAAAAATAACAAGTCAAATTTGTTGATGAGTAATACAATAGTGACTTTTTTTTTTACAGCCTCTGTCATTTCTGGAGATGCCATAGTATAGTTTTAAAGGATACTCTCACTACAAGCATTTATGCTGAGCTTTGAGAGGCCAGGATGCATCGGAATGCCATTTCGATGTTTTTTTTTTTTTCTTGAAACTGGAAAATTATTGCTATAGTATAGTGATTCAGATAAGTGTGTACCTGAAGAAGACAGAGGTGGGATGGCAATAGAGCCAAGTACTCTGGGTGGGGATCTCTTTCTAGTCTTATCTGTAAATAGGACAATAATACTTACCTTGGTTGAGCACAGTGAGGGAAAATCAGAAAGCACAGTGTTTACAAGCATATTACATTTAACTATCTCATAAGTCTTAACAGGTTTAGGGCCACAGAAGTTGCTGAAGTTTTTTGTTTGTGTTCATAGACGCTCTAACAACAGGCGATTTTGACATGGTTTGTTTTTCTTACTGCAAGCACAATGTTTTCTAATTGATTCTCAGATCATGACTTTGCCTTTGTTGGCTTGTGTGGGGGATGGTGAGACTCTCAGTAGAGAGTGTTTCATTGGTGGTACTAAATAAAAGACAAGATTTCATAAAGCAACACCAGAGGAAGGAGGACACTCCACGTGGAAACCACAGCAACATGGAGGATGTGGTCACAGTAAGACCGGAGCCCTCTTGGCCAAAGGGAAAAGGAGCAGTTGGTGAGGCCTCTGCATGGACCTGCATTGACCTTGTTTGGAATTAGAACTTTCCCTTCATTAACAAAGGGAATCATCTGAAGCTCCTCTTTCCGGGCACTCTTTCTGGAAACTTCCATGTATGTATTTAGAAGGTAGGCGGGGTTAGCCTTTCAAGTAGATAACTTTATGTCACACCAGAAACTAGCATCCAAGGGAGCCTCATATGAGAGGCTGGTTCACAGGGGCTGACCTGCCTCAGAGTGACCTTCCAGGTCTCAGCTTGAAGGTGTCGACTCCCGTGATCATAGTTCAAATGGCAACTGGGAGAAGAAAGGTTAAAATGACAAAGGAATTTGGTCATGGGAATCAAAGATGAAGGAAAAACTCATTTAACTATACAAGCGTCACGAGGAGAATATTGACTTCTCCCCCCATTCCAGGAGTTTTCATCAAAAAGACAACACTTTTCCTTGCCAAAGGGCTCTGTGTGACCTCCATTGCCTCTGGTTGTGGAACTTCCTTCGGTGGGGCTCGCTAGCTGTGGCAGTCATTCCTGCTGTATTTCCCAGCACCCAATGTTTGCTTCTGCCAACTGAAGTGCGGACAGTCCAAGATAGGATCAAATCGCAGACATGAGTGATTGATTTTCTCCTTTTTACATTACCACACAGATGAGTAGATTTCATCATGGCATTTTCATAATACACCATTATACTTTCTCTACCCTCATCTCCCCTCCCCCCACTGGCTTCTTCCATGTCAGTTGCTTCTCTCTGGTTCCTTTCCTTCCTTCAGATTGTGTATATTTTACAATGCAGAATGTGGAGGATTCAAATCTTGTCTTCACTGTGTATTTACAACCCTGTACCAGCTGTTCATATTTTCAAAGCGTGCTTTTCCTTAACTGCAGTTTTGTGAGACTATGGAACCAGTCTGACATAACACTTGGTAACTGGTTCCTTTTTCCTTCTGCCCTTTCTCCCTAGTCTTTCCTCACCTCTTCTTCTATGCTTTTCCATTTTATTTCTTAATTTCAGGTATTTTGAAATAAACATTGGATTTTTTTTGTTTTGTATTAGAGAGAGAGGGAGAGAGAGACCCAAGTTTTGCAAAGAACAAGGAGTTCTTTTGTCCGTTGATAGAATTTAAAAATTTCCTTTTGATATATGGATTTGATATATGGATTACTTAAAATCAGTAATGTCTGCAGTGTAACCTTTGGGAACTGTTGCTAGTATTATCAGGACTGATTTGACATTATGAGGGACAAATGAAGATGGGCGAGGTTTCAGTGTAAACATGGTACATTTTAAAAAACATTGATGTCATTTGGAGATTTTGGTAGAAGAGTTTGCATACTCAAGCCAAGAAAATATGTTAGAGATTGTTTTCATATTTTTTGAAAAAGCTAAAGCATGCTACAGAGAAACTACAAATGCCTGAATTTTAAAGAAAAAGTAACGTGATTCATAAACTTTGACTTGAATGCTACAGATTTTTTATATGAAATTTCAGATGGCAGAGGCTCCGCATATTCTGCTGTATGATGTATTGCTCTGTAACAGGCTGAGAAGTAGCATGTAAAACAGTGGAGAGAAAAACCATGCATGGCCCCTGCAACCATGAATTGGAGTCTAGAGAGAGACAAATGTGGAAGTAGTAACAAGACTAACTGAAAGAAACAGTTGAACACAAGGAGCGGACTGGGGCTGGAGAGATGACTCACTAGATAAGAGCTCTTGTTGAGTTTGATGACCTGATTTTGATCCCATGTGATGGAAAGAATTAACTTCTGTGGGTCATTCTTTGTGTTGTAGTACGTGTGTAAATAGTTTAATTATTTTTTGTTTTAAAAAAGAGGGGTTGTTAGTTTAGCTGGGTACAAAAGTGAGCCGGTCAAGAAATTGTCTTATGTAAAGTGAATATATCAGTGCTTAAAGAAACATGACATAGCATCTGTGAGATTTTTGCAATTTTTATCCTTTCTCTTGTATGCTGTCTTACACAAATGAAGAGAGATCTTCACTGTTGAACTTTCATAGAAACTAGAACCTCTTACAGGGCCTTCCTATAGCAATACCCTTCAAGGCCCTAGCAGGAGGCTTTGCTTCTTTAGGCAAAATCTGGGTCAGTCTGGAGCACAATGACCCATATTTAATCCAAGTTAATAGCTTTGTAATCTCTCCTAAACTTCTGAAATGTTACAAGCAGAGCCTGCTTCTTAGATTTTGCTAATAAAGTATAACTCCAAGTAACATTTTCTTCCTGAATCACACAATGTTTATTTCTAAGCTCCTTCTAAGGAAGCCGGAGGCTGTGGTATGAAGCCTTGGGTTGGACTGGAACTGCACATTGCATGTGGACTTTCTTGGACTGACATTCAGTTCAAAAGAGAAACACATCCGTCAGGGAGAGTAGGTCAACATTGCCAACTTTGCCCCTTACACCTCCTGATTATCCCTGGAACAGCTAGCTTAATGGAACAGTAATTTATGTCCCCAGCTGAAAGACTACAGAGAATTCTTCATTATCCACAGTTGGGCAAATGCCAGCAGTGTTATTGAAATGGCAACTGAGTTTTGTGAACCCTCTGTGGTCCAGCTAGTGTAGCATTGCCTGTAAGACTCGTGCGATGGGCTGAACATGAACACGTGTCTAACAATAAAGCATCCTCAGCCGAAGCTCGGTAGCACTCAGCCAAGAAGAACATACTGATTTGATGACTTGACTTCTGATAGTGAGCGTTCTGGCGTGGGTTCCATTCAGAAGCATGACAACGCGTACCTACAAGAAGGCGAGTTAGAGCGGAATCTAATATTTCCCAGAAATCTTTATCAAAAACTTCATTGAAATTTTCATCAAGTAGAGCTTTGCGAATGACAAATTATCTCCTTGTCTAGTCAAGGATATCCTTGCCTCACTCTTTAATTGAATCCTTGTGTGGGAAAGAGAATTCCTGAAATAAACTCTGCTGATAGTTTTCAATGAAATGTGTCTTATCACAGCTGGGGCGAGCGAGGGCTTTCAAAGTTCCACACTCATGGAGTGACCTCACACTCTCAATACTTTGCAATGCTATTCCTAAAAGAGAACATTTATGGTTTGGGAAAACAACTCAGAAAATGAGAGCTGTTGGAATTGTTTTGGTTGCTGAAAATATCCTTGGCCTCAGTGGCCGTGGCAATCTTGAAAGGAAACAGTTTTGGCTCTGGGCTTAAGCAGACCCTGAGTTTGAATCCCTCTCATGCACTCTGTCCTTAATAGGTCATTCAGCTTTTGAGATCCCTTTCTCTTTTGCTACAAAACTGAGCTCTACAGGGTCTGGGGCAATGGCTCAGTTGGTCAAGCGCTTGCTGCATAAGCATGAGGACCTGAGTTTGAATCCCCAGGCCCATGCGGAAAGCGGAGTGTGGCACGGCACACTGTAATCCTCATGCTGGATAGTGGGGGATAGGAGGAGCCTTGGGGTTTGCTGGGTTGCCGGATTAGCTAAATCAATGAGCTCCAGGTTCAGTGAGAGACCCTCTCCCCGAAAATAGGGTGAAGAGCAATTGAGACAGACACATAGCATTGATCTGGTCTCCACCGACATTCAGACACATCTGAACACACATACACACACACACACACACACACACACACACACACACACCCTGACACATACACAGACACATAGCATTGATCTGGTCTCCACCCACATTCAGACACATCTAAACACACATGCACACACACACACACACACACACACACACACACACACCCCGACACATACACAGACACATAGCATTGATCTGGTCTCCACCCACATTCAGACACATCTGAACACACAAGCATGTGCACACACACACACACACACACATACATATGCACAGCTCAATTGTCTACATGTACATTAACTATACATAAAAAGGGACTGTGTGGTTTACAATACCAGCTATCATTTCCAAGCCTGCTATGTGACAGGCACAGACAACCGTGTTGAGCACATACTGTCTTCACTCTGTAGTTCATACGTAGAGTGACTGACTTGATCTGCTTTGTCTGAGACTGGCCTGAGTTTACAAAGGACAGTCCTTGAACTTTCAGGACCATCTCAGCTGAGGACAAAGTAAAGCAGTTCTTCACCCACGAGTGTACGGTCTCACGGAGATTCGGGCACAAACCGCCTCATATGTCAGAGCTGGGAAAGAATAACTCTGGTGTTCAAAGCCGGGCTTGACTACATCCCAAGCCAGTGCTGTCTGTGGCCCCAGATGTGGCTCAGTCAGTGTTGGTTCTCCAACTACATTACAAGAACATTTTGAACTTTACGAAAATTCATACGTCAGATCCCATTTTTCTAACCTTTAATGATAATTTCAGGAATGCATGGGTAAGGGGGTGTTTGTGTGTCTTGGAGAGTGAGAGAGAGTGATAATAATAATAACGAAAGTCTAGAAGTCTGGCCTTTATAAAAAAAAAAAGCCCATCCTGTGGGCTGTGAATTTCATACAGACAGCATCTTACTCCTGCATCCTAGCAGTACACCTAGGACCCAGGAGATTCCTAGTAAATGCTTGTAGAATGAATTAGTGAACTAATTAGCGAAGTAGTATTTTCTTGGCATGTGCTATGGAAGAGTAGAAGGAGAGGAGGGCAGATAGGAAGGGCGGAAGGGGTGGGGGCAGGAAGAGAGGAGGGAGAGAAAACTGCGATCGGGATATAATATAAATGAAAAAAAATGTTATTTAAATAAAATCAATGTAAAGAAAGTGGGTTGAGCAAGCCATAAGGAATGAAACAGTAAACAGCACTTCTCCATGGCCTCTGTATCAATTCTTGCCTCCAGGTTCCTGTTCTATTTGAACTTCTGTCCTGGCTTCCTCCAATCAACTGTGATGTGGAAAGGTAAGCCAGATAAACCCTTTCCTCCGCAGCTTGCTTTCTGGCCATGGTGCTTCATTGCAGCAGTAGGAACCCTGACTGAGACTCCACCTCAAGCTAAATTAGCCACTGTTTTGATTGTAGGACATATGTATCCACTCCCAAGGATTTATCTTCTATACTCACTGCCTTTTGCACTAGCTTCTCCAAACTGTAAATGCCGGAAAGAAAGGGCAGCCTATCTAATTTAGTTCTTGCTTCATCTTCAGTTGTATTCCCAGGATTTAAAGCAGTGCTAAGCACACAGAGGCAAACGAAACATTCACTCGATGAGAAAAAATGCATTTGTTACCAGCTGTTTCTGACCCCCGAAGGGGCAGCTTAACTCTGTATGAAGCCGTCATCAGAGGATGGCTGAAAGGGACATCTTCATCCAGCCATATTTTTTTTTTTTTTAGTTACAACAATAGGGCACACCCTCAGTTTGAAAAATGTCGACAGTCATAAAAAATGCAAACAGCATTAACACTAATCTTTGTTACTCTCGTAATACACTCTCATGTACCTTCTCTCCTAGATCTCCTTTGGTTGACATTCACAGATGTTGTTTTAAGATAAAGTCTTGTTGCAACACCAGCTGTCCTCGAATTTGTGATCTTCCACCGGAATGTGTGTACCATCACCGGGCTCTCAGATATCTTCAAACCAAACAGTAACAAATTCTTTTTCTTATAGTGAAATACTTTGGATGTGTGTGCTTTATCTTATTTTTCCATTCTCATTTTAAAGAATCCTTTGTTTTTCCTCACAATTGATGCATTATGATTTATCTAGTTAGATCTATGCCCTTGGAACTCATTATGAAAAACATGGACTTAAAGGGCTCTGAAGGAGATAACCCAGGTGGGACTCATTCAGGAGCTTAAAGCACAGTACAAGAAAATTTTGCCTACAGTTATCCATTTTCTTTTTAACAGTGTGTATGTGTGTACATATGTATAGGTGAGTGTGTGTGTAGATGTGCATGTGTGAGTGTATGTGTGTATATTTGTGAGTGTGAGTGTGTGTAGGCGTGAGTGTGAGTGTGTGTGTATGAGAGAGAGTGTAGGTCAGAAACCAATGTCGTGTGTCTTCCTCTTTCCTTTCCACCTTACATTTTTGATACTGGGTCTCTCACTAAACCCGGATCTTGATTTTCTAGCTTGGCTGTCTGGTCAGTGAATCTCAGGGATCGTTCTGTCTGCATCCTTTTCCACCAGTGCTCGGCACACAGGTGTGCATTGCCACACCCAGCTCTTCACAGGCGCTGGGGATCTGACCTCAGAGCCCTATGTGTGTGTAGCAGACATGTGGCTCACTCTGAGTTTCTCCATGGCCCTTTCTTCTAACTTTCTGCTTTTAAAAAAATGCTTTTAGTGAATAACCAGAGGACACGGAGAGGACTGACTTCATGCTTTTATGCAGATTAAATGACGTAATGAAAGTGAAGTGCTTTGGCAGAAATGCAGTGTAGCAATGCAATGAGAGTTAGATGGCCTTTTTAGTCTGTGAACCGACTCCTAAAGTCCAATTTGCTTCCCAGTTTATTTTGAAGGTGAACACAACCTAGCTGTAGAGATGGATGGGAAGGAGGCTACTCCAGACAGAGGAAGTGAAGTTGGAAAAAGTTCATTTTTTTTTTAAAAAAAATATGGAAAAACTGTGGGTTCACACTGCAACAGCCAGAAACTTCAAACTATAAAAGCACCTATTAGCTGTGGCTTGACTCTTTCACACCCAGATGGCAGCTCTGGGCTTGCTCCCACTTTGCACCATCCCCGGAACTACAGGTGCCTTTCAATATCCTTGAGAGTCTGAGTCTAGGGTCTCCCATGGAAACCATAGTCCACAGATGCTCCAGGCCCTCCCCATCTGGAATGGTAGTATTTGCGTAGAACATATACACCCCCTCTGTATTCATAACAGCCAATATAACACATATGCTTTGTAGATAGTTGTTACCTATGCAGTCGATCGAGGCGAGATTGGTTGCGGCAGGTGCAAACTTGTCAAGAGAATACTAATGGTTTCACCTGGGTGATGGGGATGGAGGCTGGGATGTCCTTTAACTTGATAAGGGAGTCAGGGAAGTGAATATTGATCCTCAGACAGCAAATTCAGACATTAATGTATAAGTATGTTGCGGGGGGGGGCTTATGGGAAATGACTAGGGTTGAAGATAATGGCCTGAGTACATGGCACAAAGAATATTTGAGACCTTGGTAATGGAGACCACTGAACACAGTAAAAGTTGTCTTTCATTTCCTCCTGATAAAGAGTTATGAGCTCATCACCAAATATCCAGTTTTGCTTTCAATAGATGCTACTGATAGATGTATGCTTTCGTTCATGGATTTTATTTTTAATAAACACCGTTAAACTTGTAACACGAACCTGATACCAGAGTTACCCACTGATAACATCGTATCTTCCAAAGCTGTGTCTGACAACTAGAGAGACTAAAAAGAGTATCTTACAAAATGTATAATTTATATTTTTACAAACACTTTAAGGACAAAAGTGGATTGCGTGTGGCGGCATTAGAGGGATGCACAAATTGCAGCACATTTTATGATCTTCATCTGTCAGACACACATACGTACATACGCATATCTTGTGTTTTCCTAACTGTGACCAAAGCTTTTATTTTAAGCAGGTCTTCGATAAGTTTAAACGCTCATGAAATCTGCGGATTCTGTCCTCCCTTCTCTAAATTGCACGGAAAGCACATTTGAAAGTCATTAGAGATTGTAATTAGGTGGCTTGGGCCTCAGTGTACTGTTTGAGTTTGGGAGAATCCCTGCTGAATCATGAAGGAGTGAGCCTCAGCAGCCTTCAGGATACAAATGATGGGCTGAGAGGTCCCGTCATCTCTGCACTGGGAGCTTTTGGTTCAGCTTCTTTCGATTGGAAAGGAGTCAGTTTGTCTGCAATGGAGAAAGTCCATGACACTAGTCCCTTAATGAACAGACATTCCGCTGCTGTAGATGCAGCATGTTTTTTAGCAGTAAGGAGAGAGTCAGTCTCTGAACCTCATGCTCAAGAGCTGAATGCTTCCTTTGATCCTAGATGTGGGAGTGTAGAGCTGACCAATCCCAAGGAGCTCAGTAGAGGTCCCTCAAGTCAACCTCAGTATATGGTGATAGATATGTTCAATGTGATCTTAGATATCACTGTGTCATTTGTTTCTGTGATGGTTATTGGAATTGAACTGGTGCACAGAAAAGTGCAACATGACCCATTCTACAAATTAAACCACCTATTTACACTGGCAAAAAAAAAAAAACAGCATAGGAAAGCAAGTTACTTTTAAGTCATATCCTGAGCTTACCTTGATTCCAAGTTTACATTTGGAACCCCTTTTGTTCAAAAAAGACACATACAAATGACCTCACATGACCACAGAAGCATACACGGAACACTTCTTCACTGTGTTTCTTACACGCAGGTGATGCTGGGTCATGCAGCAGCAACATTTTGCCTCCACCCAGGTGCTTGCTTCGACACCGGTCAGATTTCTCCCCTGCTGGTCTTCAGCTCCAGCTCCTGGAGGAAGGCCTCATTGTTCTGAGGGCAGTTGGAGTGGCAGGTGCAGGTCCCAATGACCATGACTGGCTTCTTGATGGTTTGCCCTGGGGAGCACTGAAACTGCACTTGGATGGTTTTGGTGTTGTGGGGGGTACAGCACCGGCCATCGCTGCAGACCCCACAGAACCTGGGCTTGTAGGTGTGCAGGCTCGTGCAATTCTTGAACTGCAGGTGGATGGCTTTCAGGGACTTCTTGGTGCGGAGACACTTTTTACCTTTCTGAGAAAGAGAAAAAGAAGGATGCGGAATGGAAATCCTGCAGTTCCAAAGGACTATGTTAGCAGTCACCCCACCCAACCTGTGCTCTTCGTAAACAAATCATTGACTTTATTTGGGCAGTCTTGTCATCTAAGATCAGTTGCTTCTCCAGAGTACCTGGGAATTCGTGATAACATTTAACCAATAAGCATGTCAATCCAATAATTCTGGACAATCCTCTGCCTTTTGGACAACTCTTATTTGTCTCTTATGTTTATTTTCTTTTCTACCAAGAATTTGAACATAATACTAAATACACAGACTCCCCCTTTGTCATCGAGGCTATGAACATGAAGAAGAAAGAATCTCTCTTTTAAAGCCATTATTTTATTTAACTAAATGCATTCTTTGGTGTTATTGAGAGAGGGAGTAAATGTGGCCATTACTAAAGCCTGTTAATGTTTCAAAAACTTTTCAGGCATTAATTCATTTAACTTCAACATAATTCATTCACATAAGAAATAACTGGACAACTGACCCAAGTTTATTTGAAAAATAGAGTCTCAAAGGACTGAAATGATCAGAAATATCAGGCATTGGAATTTGTCTGGCACAAGTCCAATTCCTTCTAATACGTTATGACCTTGGAAATTCTAGAACAGTGAAATGTAAGATTCTTTCTATGAGAGTGCATTGGGTGAAGAGTTTATGCAATACACTACCAGTTCAGATAATGACTCTTATTTCCTACTCCACTTTGAGGTGCCACAGTTCTCCACCGCACCTTTTCCTGGGTGAGGCTTATGGTGTGTGGGGTGGTGATAAGGAATCCCTGCCATCAGTGCTCCTCAAACCCTCATGCGCATTAGCATCACCTTGGTGGTTTGCTAGAATACAATTGCTGGTCCTCAACCAGGGTTAGCGCATGTGATGTGGGGCCCACGAATCGGAAGGTGCTACTGCTTACCTGGTGATGACACAATAAGAGCCCCAGTCGTAGACTTAAGAAATCTCAGAAACAAGAACCAGGTTCTACATTCCAGATGTATTTCCAGACCTCGTGTAATATATGTCCACTATATAAACACCTTGAGTGTGTTATTTCCCAACATAAGATGAGGTGTTAAATTCAGAGAGACATCAATTGTGCCAAGGAACACTACAAAAGATCAAATTCTAGGAACATTGTGTAAAAAGGCCTTCTTTAATAAAGAAGTAACTCTGTTCATGAAGATATTGAAGCTCCTGTTTCTCCTTTTTTGTACTTAATGTTTAGGATATATTCTTTTCAATGGCCATTAGAGCCAGAGGGAGCAACCATGGTGTGTGCATACAAGTAAATGTATGAATCCTTATGTGGGCAAACATTCATGGTGAAGCTACACTTGTTTCCTAAAGTGACAGAAGGTACATTTCTATGGTATAGTTTTGGAGAAAAGGTGTTCTTTCAAAATTTGCAGAAGGAACATAAAGTTGAAATAAGTCTCTAAAATCGTGTAGCTGAACAGCCATGTAAGCAGCGAGATCACAATGAACCCTTGTTTTAGTGCTAGGGAAAAAATTCAAGTGTTTGATGGCTAACATTAGCACAATATTTAACCTTCGTCCAACTTTCTGCAAATTCATTTCATTTAATACTTATGACCTCAAGATAGACGTTTTGTTTTCTCTTTTTTCTTTTTCATTTTTTTCTTTTTGAGGCAGGGTCTTTCTATGTAGGCCAAATTTTCCTACAACTTTCTATGTAGACCAGGCTGGCCTTGAACTCACAGAGATCTTCCTGCCTCTGCGTCCTGGGTTCTGGGATTAAAGGTGTGTACTACCACTGCCCAGCAAGAGATATTTTCAATGGCCACACTCTATGGGGGGAAAGAATTGAAAATAAACTGCCCAACATCACACAGATAGCCTGGTCATGTTGAAAGGATTTAAAGCCAGGCTAAACAGGTCTCGTGATGTCACCTTAAATGTTATATGATACTCTTTAAAGAAGAACTATACAGACCTTGCATTTCTAGGGTCTGTTCTATTTTGGCCTCAGCCTGATATGTGGATCTATGCGATGGTTAAAACTGATATTACATTTATCGGATCCAGTTCTGCAACAAGATCTGTTATGTCATCAGGAACCAATTAGGACTCTTGATCTTCACACCTTAAACCCGGAATCAACACACTGTGTTGACATATTCCACCCCTCCTCCACAAAACGAAAAGAAATATGCTGTTTCATTTGGCTCATGCTGCCTTACTCTGGCAAACTTATTATTTCTACCAGGCTTTTAAAAATATTGTTGATAATTTCCAGACACCCATTCAGGCATGTCCTGATAGCTGTTTATTGTGTAGACAATGTGTTCCAGGGTGCATAGTAAGATCTGGAGACTTCAAGGCGAATAAAGCACACACAGAATCTATTCTGGTCCTTCCTATGGCTTGTACCTGACTTATTTAAAACACTTAACCTTGCTAAATTAGCTCCAGTTGACAACAGGAGAGCTACTTTGCCCTCCAGGTATGGGATGGGAATTACTCGAGCATCCTATTTTGGATGAAGTATTAGAACTGTGTGCTCTTTCCCTTTTGTCTGCAAAACTGCTGTAAGTTGCTTGGTGGAAGGAGCACTTATGTATATTAAAAAAGAAAGGTAGAAAGTACAGTTTTGATTCAGGATGTTCCACACCCTTTGTCTGGGTTAATGCTCAGCCGGAGCAGATTTTTCACTAGGTGTGACAGTGGCTTTCTGAAGGCCAGGCTTCAGGGACGCGGTAGGCCTCCTCTGGGCTCCTACCTTGTCTGTTGATGGCGTGGGCTCTTGTTCGCAAGGCCGAACCATGCAGAGGCGACTTTGTTTCACCATCTCACACTGGCGATTCCTGTTGGTGACCCGGGTGGACAAGCCCATGCCGCAGCTCTTAGAACATGCGCTCCACTCCGTGGTCTGCTCAATGCAGTTGATACTGGAGTCGGAGACTTCCACCCCTACGG
The DNA here is from genome assembly GCA_028555095.1 of Dicrostonyx torquatus. NCBI lineage: Eukaryota > Metazoa > Chordata > Mammalia > Rodentia > Cricetidae > Dicrostonyx > Dicrostonyx torquatus. Next base: position 575,277 of record JAQHUG010000034.1, on the reverse strand, counting down.
TGGCTTCTGGCCTGTAGGCTGGCAAAAGCAGAAATACAGTTATTTCAGCAAACTGTGGGGGATAAATAAGTGTTGTCCCCTAGAAAGCATTAGACAGTGGATTTTAATTCTGGAGCTAACATGTATCAGTTTTTGAAGAACACAGAACTAGGTCTATTTGCAAATCCTTAACAGGCAGGGCACAATGCAGGACTTCAAGAAATCTTTATTCACTTAACCCTAAGCTTAGGACAATTTGTCATAGGAACTTAGTAATTTTATGAACATAGGACCATATATAGCATCATAAGCTGAATGTTTTCAACATGTGACTCGGTACACAGAAAGGTCATGCTAACAATTTAGTTTTTTGTTAATATGTTCAGGTGTGTGTGTGTGTGTGTGTGTGTGTGTGTGTGTTTGAAGGTGTAGATATTTGTGTATGTATTCACATGTGTACGAAGGCCATAGGTCTAGCTCAATTGCTGTTCCTCAGGACCGCATTCACTGAAATCGTGGGCTAATTAATTAGGCTAGTCTAGCTGGCCAGTGAACTCAAGTGACCCTCCTCAGATTAGGACTGCAGGTAAGGGATTTTTTTTTTTATAAAGGTCTTGGGGATCCAAGTAAGGACCTCACCAGTTGAGCTATTTCCCCAATGCTATATTTTAATTTTGATGAGAAAGTACAGCCAAACGAAAAATCCAGAGAAGGGATTTTTCGGGTCAATTAGGAGAAAAGAGGGTCAAAGAATACCCACCCAGTAATGCACAAAAGAAACAAAAGTGACTGATTCAACAGGACCCTTTAAAAGAGGAGCTGTGTGAATATTTATGTAATCTAGCTCAGAATTAAATAAATGATGCATTTGATCTCAGTGGGCGATCTGAAATTCACAATGGAATGGCCAGAAGCAAGCCAACTTCTCATCTCAAATCCCAGAGCCAATGCCTGTTTTCTGACTGTGTTTACCCTAACACCCCTATGATGAGGAGATCCTCACCTGGAAGGGCCAGGCCTCCCAGTGTCCCCTGCTCATTTGGGCCACAGGTCCACTTTTCACAGCACTCCCCAGGCACGGCAACTTTTCTCGGAGCTGGGCAGTCGGGACCTGGCAGCAGTACATCCAGCTGGCAGCGGGGCACACAGCCAATTTGCCCATCTCTGCAGGTACAGTGGTACTGACAGTTTGGTTCAAACTTCTCTCCGCTGCGGTAAATGACCCCATCGAACACACAGTTGTCTCCCTCTAGAACTGGAATATTCAGAAAGGAAAGGAAGAAGGAAGAAGAAGAAGGAGAGAGAGAGAAAATGCACAGTTTAACTGGAAAGCTGTGTAAGATTGGTAGGACATTTTTAGAAGTTGTTCCTTTTCTAGTTCAGATGACAGGCATATAAATCTCAAGGAGAAATAGGTCCTTGTAGATGCTTCCAGAGCACGGACAAGGCACAATCCTACTGAGTCCTTTTTTCTTCACCTACTTCTTATGAATGAGCAATGGGATGGGCTCTGGACAGTGCCAACCTGACAGTACTGGCTAACCGAAGGCTTCTAACACGTCTCTACTTCCTTTTCAAATCTCCTACCCCGAAATGACTTCATTTCTAAGACAGAACAAAGGCAAGAACAAATGGTGATGTCACACTCCAGAGACCCTGTCTCCAAAGATAAGATTATTTTCCAAGAACCGGCTCCGGGTCTTCTTCTGCAGTAGTAGTTTAGGATTTAAAACCCAATAGCTTCACCAGTCAGACTGGGAAGAGCATTAAGAGTTCTTGGCCTTAAAGCCCAGAAAGTCACCAGCAGCTTGGAGGAAAAAAGAAAAAGCTTCCTTCAAACTCTTACCAAAGGAGGGAGGGATAACCCCGATTACAGCGGTGCACCGCGTGGGAAACTGACCTCCCATTGATTAATTTTCACAAGTCCGCATTGGCTAGCTGCCTGCCGTTTATTTTACTGCACCCCAGACAGGAGTGACATAGTCCTCCCAGGAGACAGGAATTGCTTTGGCTCCAGTAGGACAATTACAGGTGTGAAAACATAGCCTGGGCTGCAGTCAGGGGCAACTGTAAGTCTATGAGTAAGCCCCTGCTTCCCGTCATCCTAAGCGGTCCCCCGGAAGTGGCCATTCAACTCTGCTTTGGTCCCCTCTCTAAGCGACAAGTGATGTACCTGTGCTGAGCCGGTTTCTTTTCAGTCTGATGCCTGGTGTACAGTAGGCTCTCTATACGTGTCACTGTACTGTACTATTGCTACGCACGTTTTTGCTTAGTTCTCAACGGGAAAGGGAAGAAGAGGGCAAAGGGATGGAACGCTTTCACCTAGCTGCCCCAAGGAGAGGTCAGGCCACGGAAGGGACAGCAGGCGGGGGGGGGGGGCAGACAAGATTACCCATGCATATGCCAGTCTGGTTGCTGGGGTCTGCGCTGCGGTCACAGTAGAGGCCGCTGCTCTGGTCGCAGGGTTTCAGCTCGGAGCAGCTCTCTCCGCGCTGGCGAGCGCACACCAGACAGCATGAGCAGCCGTCCAGCACCGAGCGCACCCCAGGGGCGCAGGTCGGCGGTGTAGTGGGGCACTGAAGCGGGCACGAGGACGGGCAGCGCTGGGTTGCAGACACCTAGGAAGAGAGACAAGAAAAGGAACCCCGGTTATGGGGTACAAACTAAAGCAGAGAGAGCCCAGGACCGATTTGGGGCAGTCCAAGAGAGCCAAGTAACCGGGGGCATCTTAAGCGTGCGCCACTTACTTGATTTAAGAGATGGAAGAGCAAGAAGCCTAGGCAGAGGCATTGCTTTCGCAAGAAGGTGCTCACGGTCTGCATCCTCCGCATGCTAAAGCTGTCACGGGCTGGAAACGGGGACTGCCCCTTCACTCAGGTCAGGCTGAGCAGCAAGAGCCACCCGTGCAGGTTTTATAGCGCGCTCCAGGGACGCGCAAAAGCCGGTTGGCTGCGCTGGAACTGGGGTGTGTGTGTGTGGGGAGTCAGCTGGGTGGAGAAGTGGAAGGAGCTCCGCTGTTGCCATGGTGATGGGCCCCAAGGCTGCTCTCCTTAGGGCGTGGCGCCCGGGCTTCGTGTGCCTGTGTGTGGCGACGGATTTTTCCCAGAGCACCGGGAGGGGCAGGGTGGAGCCCCCAGGCCAAGACCCAGAGCCAGCTACAGCTCGTGGGAAGGAAACGCCCTCTTCCTCTGTGTAGTTGTTTCACCTTCCCCCAGGAGGAAGACACCGCTACTCCCTCCACCCTCGCTGTCACGCTGTTGGAGAACCAGGGCTATGAAGGAGGAGCTCTTGACCAGGATGCCTGAAGTTTGGGGCCATATGAGCAGGGCAGGGATTGGCCAGAGGCCCAGAAGTTTAGTCATAAGGGAAGCACATGCAAGTTTGTCACCGTTTATTAGGGCACCCTTTGAAATGTGTTGAGCGGGTGGGGATGAGGAAAGGACACACACACACACACACACACACACACACACACACACACACACAGACTCCGTCAGAGTGGGGGGTGCTTTTGGCCAAATGGCCAAATTCTTCTGATTGTAATCATTCCAAGATTTGCAAAGTCTTAAGACCCAAGTTCTTCATGTTCGGTAGAAATAAACACAGCAAAGAAATACAAAGAAAAAAGAGGGTGCGGGTGTTGGGGCGGGGAGAGAATGTTTCGTGGTAAAGGAAAAATCTTGAAACACCTGCCTCATCGCACCCAATGTAAAACCGTTCAAACAGTCCAAGGTTCTACGAAAGCCTCGTTTTCTTTGGGTTTCATTCAGCGCCCGGATGAATTGAGGCTTTTGCTTGTCTTGATTGATGAAAGCTCTCCAACCTGGTATTCATCTGCAAAAAGGAAAGGAAAGGAAAGAGCAGGTGGTCTGCTATGGTTTGCTGGTCCATCGTGAGACAGACAGAAAGGTCTGCCTTTACTCCATCAAAGGTGACAGGTTTAAAACAGGTGTACCGGACCNCTCCACCCCCCCCCTCCCCCCCCCCCCCCCCCCCCCCCCCCCCCCCCCCCCCCCCCCCCCCCCCCCCCCCCCCCCCCACCCCCCCCCCCCCCCCCCCCCCCCCCCCCCACACACCCCCCCCCCCCCCCCCCCCCCCCCCCCCCCCCCCCCCCCCCGCCGTACCGTACTTCAACATTCATTACTCCTGAGAAAACTATGCCCCCTTGGGGACAGCTATTTCGGGAAGACACTTCGTGAGAGAAATTACATAGGGCTGTGATGTTGAGTCTAGTCTTTTCAAAGAAACAAATCCCTCCGACATTACTGACCTTCAGCATAAGGGAAACCCATGGCAGCTTGTTTAGTGAACCTGGGCTGTCTCTGTAATCTTCCAAGATGGCGAAGTCACTTTCACTACCTTTAGAGTATTTTTTTTTACAGCTTGGAACTGCCCAGATGCACTTTGCCAGTGGCAGCAATTCGGCTTTCTTTGAGAGGCACTCAATGCTTCCAGAGAGGTGGGAGAGCTAATTTGCACAGCTGATTGGGGGCATTCGCATACTTGTCAGGTTAGTGGGTTTCCTACAACACCTGGCTTGGTGATGGCCCCATCTGGCTGCACATCAGAGACAATTAGGCTGTAGCTTTCCCAAGTTCCAGATTCCTGAGCTGGATGGACACTTGCCCCTCTTCCTGGTGACTCTTGATCTGCTGAAGAGTGCTAAAATGGAAGCCAGCTTTGAGGAAAGCGAGTAGGAGCAGCGCTAGGGCGGAGGCGAGAGTGCTGGCCACGCTTTCAAAGTATGCAGAGACTAAAGACAAGGGCAACCGGGCCTGGGACGAGGACACGCCAGGTTGGGTTAACGCTGCCAGGAAAGGGCGAAGAGGGTGAGGGAAGGTGAAGACAAAGATAGAAATGGCAGAGTCCCTGCTGCTAAGACTCTTGAAAGAAAGTAAGCCTGAGCGAATTTCGCCTAAAGGAAGGTTTTATCAGAAGGATGCTGTGATGTTTTCTTAGCAACTGAACTGGATTAGTGCAAGTTGGTCTCAGAGCCTTTAAGGCTGTCAAGACCAAGTCTCTTTAACAGACCTCCCAGCTTCTCTGTGTTGTGACAACATAAGCCAGTTTCTTCTCTCTAAAGCAGTGGTTCTCAACCTCTGTAATCCTGGGTACTGGGTATACAGTTACTTCGTAAGGTTTCTTTATAATTCTTTAATACAGTCCCTCATGTTGTGGTGATCCCCCCAAACCATAAAATTATTTTTGTTACTATTTCATAACTGTAATTTCGCTACTGCTATGGATTGTAATGTAAATATCCGACCCACAGGTTGAGAAACTCTGCTATTAAAGGTGGCCCTAATTCTTCTAAGTCCCTTTTCATTAGACTCAGTTTAGAGAAACGGAGGAAAAGGGAATCCAGGAATCAACCTGGGCTTATCTGAGGAAGTGAAAAGGTGAGGTGTGGTGGGAAAGTGAGGTGTGTTTGTTAACTAACACGCATGGCTGGAAGAGAAAGCCATGGTGGTTTCTTGGGAGAGAAGGGTCTGTTCTTTAGGAAGACAGTGAACTTGACAAACGAAACAGTATGCCTCTATTCTATGATCCGCTAAGAAGGTCGAAATAAAGTCCCTCAAATCGAGATAACTATAAACTGAAGACAGGACCGTCTGCCTGTACCCACGTCACATCAGGCTGCGTGCTGTCCTTGGAACCAGCCTGGTATGACTTGCTGGCCTCTTATATCACTTTGTAATTAAGATTCTGTGTTGAGATCTCTGGGAAGGGAGTGAGTCCTTATTAGAAATTCTTGCTGAGTTACTGGGTTAGGCAGCCAGCCAAGGTGGTATGGGCTTAGAAGCTACAACTTCGATTATTTTGCTCCTCCTTCATCTCTTTCTCTTTTCCCTTTTCCTCCTTCCATGTTTGATACCAGAAGCTCTTTTCTGCATCAGATACAACCTCATTACTTATCAGTTAATTCTCCTATCCAGAATGCTCTTGGAGAACCTTCCTTATTTTTTGCTTGTGAGGTGCTGTTGCATTATCTTTCTCATGATTATACAAAAAGTTTTAGGGCTGGAGAGATGGCTCAGAGGTTAAGAGCACTGGCTGCTTTTCCAGAGGTCCTGAGTTCAATTCCCAGCAGCCACATGGTGGCTCACAGCCATCTATAATGAGATCTGGCTCCCTCTTCTGGCCTGCAGGAATACATCCAGACAGAATGTTGTATACATAATAAATAAATAAATCTTAAAAAAAAAGTTTTAGAGAAGACTGGAGCTTACTTCTACAGTAGACAGCTAAACAAAGAGCCTTCTTCCTTAGAAATGGGGCAATTAAAAGCTGTCATTGATGTTACCATCTTTAGGACAACACTTAGCGCACTCTCTTCCTCAGCCTTGTGTTTTCTGTAAAGTGACAGACACTCATGATGTTTGAAGCCAGTCATTCTTTAACCAAGCTGCATGTACTTAGCTAGCATAATGGATCTCCTTCACTGTGTGAGAGATAGGTATCACTTCAGGAACCCTGAGACCAGGTTCTCAGCACAAAGGAGATCTATTGGCCCCAGAGGAACAAAGGGCAGAGAATAAGAGACAAAGACAGGAGATAGAGGATGCAGGAGAAGGGGAAGGAAACAAAGGAGTAGGGGAGAAAAGGGAGAAGGGAGAGGGGTAAAAGGCATTTGTCCATCATAATTGTCATACTGCTTTCTGAATTTCTTTCACATGTCCCCTTTCTGGGGACTCAGGGAGTTGGTAGTGCACAGAGCAATTCCCACCTTCTCTGAAGCAGACCAGCTGCAGCTGATGTCATGTTATACAGATCATGTCAATCAAACGCTCATGCTTTTTGGACAGATTTCTTATTTCTTGCTTTTCTAGGAACATTACAGGACTATTTTAAAAAAATGGTTATGGGAAATAAAACATTGAATTTATAATATTTATGGTCTACAGAGATGGCTCAGCGGGTAAGTGCTTGGTCTGCAAACACAGCAACCTGTGTTCAGGTAGCCTGCAACCACATTAAAAACTAGGCATTGTGGTGTGCTCCTGTAAGCCCAGCAGGGCAGATAGAATTCATGGATCCCAATCAGTAAGCTCCAGGTTCAGTGAGACCCTGTCCCAAAACCACAGTGTGAAAAAGTGGTAGAGGGAAACACCTCACCCTAACCTCTGATTTCTAGTTTATGCATGCACACACACACGCACACACATTCACACACACATACCCCTTACATTTAATTTTCCTTTTTAAATAGAAATTTTCTATTGCCTATACTGTAAACAAAAAAACAAAATTTAATGAATTTTTTTAAAGAAATAAAAATGTCCAGTGATTGAGAAAAGATTATGCAAGTGAAGATTGCTGGATGTGTGAAAAATAAGTTAGCTAAGGACTTCCTTTTAGGGAAATGGCACCAAATTTAGGTATTCAAATCATGTTTTTAAACTTTACAGGAGAGGACTCTGGGTGTCTTATATTCAGGCCGCACTCACGGTTCTTGCCTACCAGAACACTCTCTGTCTCTCTTTGTCTGTCTTTCTCTCTGTCTCTCTCTCAAGATAGGGTTTCTCTGTGTAGCTCT
>JAQHUG010000034.1:519813-540168 GCA_028555095.1 Dicrostonyx torquatus | reverse complement strand
ACTGTAAAACCTTTTCAACTGCAGTGCCAACACCATGACCAAGGCAACTCATGAAAGGAAGCATTTAATGTGGGGCTCGTGGTTTCAGAGGGTTAGAGTCCATGACCATCATGGTGGTGAGAATGGCAACACACAACACACACACACACACACACACACACACACACACACACACACGACGCGGGTGGGCTTTTGAGTCCTCAAGTGACATACCTCCTCCATCAAGTCCACACTGCCTAGTCCTTCCCAAATAGTTCTACTGTGGACCAAGATTTCAAATATATGAACCTGTGGGGCTAATTTTATTCAAACCACCAGAAAGCCTTACATTGTAAATTCTAAAAATGTTAATTCTCTTACTATTATATTCCTGGTTGTGTGTGTGTAACTTAAGAATATTATGGATGTGTGTATGTAATTTAAGAATATTATGAATAAATATTTCATATGAATACATTAAAATTATATGGCATTGATACAAGGTGTAATGTTAGGATTGTATAAATCTGATCATGTGGGAATCAGTGAGAACATCTTATTTTAACTTAAACTACCGAAATAATAACTGTGCCTCATATACATTTTACTGACATCTCTCATTTAGAAATTTCTTTATAAGCACAAGAAGCATGCTTTGTAAGCAAGACGTAAAGAGGAAAGAGATCAAAGCGTTGACTTGCAAAGCAGTGGTTTTGTTATTTTGCTGTGCACTGTTGATAGACTCTCCCCGAACCACTTCCAGCCTTCTCTTGCCCTCCAGCTTAACTGAGATACTTGAAAGGACAGTTTCCATTGGGCCTTACAGCTTATTTATTACCCACTTTTCTCGGGGATTGAACACAGTCATTTTACTGCCTGCTGCAGCTTTCTGCTGCTAAAGCAAACTCACCATCACCACCACCACCACGGCAAATTGCAACATGTGCTCAGGTCTTGACTGATGTATAGTACAAAGAATCACATATTGTTTCTTCTTCCTTCCTTCCTTTCTTCCTTCCTTCCTGAAGCTCCTTTTTCTCTTTGGCCTTCTTTATTCCTAATTTCTCCTGCTTTATTATTTTCTTTTTAATCTTTCTGGATATCATTGTTGTTATTTATTAAATTAGAGTTTTGCAGGATTCCTCTTTCAGACAAATCGTTATATTCCTTATAGATTATTTGTTCTGAGCCAATCAGAGCCTGTAATTTCATATATTGCCTCTAAGCTGTCTCAGCTTCTATTTCTCAGGGTTTGGTAACTTAGTGGAAGCAATAAACTAACCTCCAGTGGCAATAATTCTGTCAAGCCTCCTGGTTAAGACAGGAGGTAAAGAGAGTGCTGGACCACTTCAGGCAGGATGTAGGGTATGTGTCATATAGGGTATTGTCATTTCCTTGCAAGTCACCCAAACTTCCCCTTTTGGGGAATTTACTTTATGAACAACGTGACTTCATTCTTTTTCATCCATAGCCTTACTATTTAGTTTTAGTCTTTCTTGTGCCTTTTCCTCCACCTCCCCTTCCTCTCTGCATTATTTCTATAACATACATTGTAGGTAAAGGAGAGACTACAAAAACGAGAACATCAAACTCCCAGAAAAAAGAAAGATAGGTGATCAGATGCTTTGATTTAAGAGTGGTTGGTTGACCTCTGGATGGGAGCTTTTGTGACAAGATGGCCTCCAGAGCTATTGACCAGCAAGATGTAATCCATGTACTCCAAAGAGCAATGATAAGCTAGAGGAGACGTGTTCAATATTGCCAAGGGATTGCACGCTCTACTCAACAGCTCTGGCACTCAAGGTTGTCCCTGTGTAATATTAAAAGTGTTTATTAAGTGTGCACTAAAAGTCCTTCAGGCACACATTGAGAGTTCACTCAACCACCTTATTTCCAAGCCATCCTTTGGAACCTGTAGGTGACCCTCCTCCCATTCCAGCAATGTCAGTTGTTCATCCATCCTTCTATCTTGGAAGCCTCACCTTGAATCTCTATTACCACAGCTTGGTGCAAGACTTACCACTGATTGAGAGAAGCCTAATCAATTTCGTTAGCATGGTGGCATTTTACTAGACATTTACTGTACTTGTGTAGCTGGCTTTCTGAGTCACCAACCAGCTCCCAAGTCATGACACAGAGACTTATTATTAGTTAGGAACGCTTGGCCTTATCTTATGCTTATCCTGCTAGCTCTTATAACTTAAATTAACCTGTTTATTTTCATTTACATTTATCTTTCCTTCTGCATGTCCTGCTTCCTGCTCACTTCATGTTTGGCTGGCAACTGCCTGGCTGGCCTCTGGCATCTCCCTTTATTTCTTCCTCATTCTCTCTCATTCCTTGATTTATCTTCCTAGTTATTCTCTCTTTTTACCAGCCCCACTCTGCTGTTGTCTGTTTTTTTTAGACCAATCAGGTGCTTTAGGCAGGCAAGGTGAATCAGCAACACACCTTTACATAGTTAAACAAGTGGAACATAACCAAATGTAACACATCTTTATGTAGTGAAAGTAGTATTCCACAATATCTTGAGTAGATTCTTGTTGGTTTGCATTTTTATTCATTAGTTTTTAAATATTTCCTATTATTTCATAATATATAAGAAAATATGATCACATCCTATTTCCCCCTCCAGCTCCATTTCTTTTACTAACATGTTTTCCTCCCATTCCCCAACATCTTCTCTCTCTTCCCTTTTTTCTTCTGATGACTCACTAAATTCAGATAGTGATCCTCATATGTGTGTTTTAATTTGGGGCCGTCTAGCTGCTGTAACATGGGAAGTATGCCAGTGACCATATCCTCAAAATAGTATGAGTCTCTCATTTCCTCAGCAGCTATCAGATGCCAATTGCTCCCTAGTCAAGAGTGGGTCCTGGAGATTACCTCTCTCACCTGTACCAGAATTTCGGCTGGATTCATGCTGGGCTGTGCTCAGCTGCTGTGAGTTTGTGAATACAATAGTCATATTATCCTTTTGCAGCATCCCTCCCCATCCTGTGGCTCTTACATTTGCTCTGCCTCCTTTTTCTCTATGTTCTCTGAGTCTTGGGGGTGGTGATGGTGGTAGGTTGGATAAAGATGTATCATTTGGGTCTGAGCCTTCGGCCTCCTATTCAGAGCACTCTGACAAGTCATGAGTCCCTGCCTTAACCACCGACTGCAAAAAGAACTTTCTGTAGCCAAGGTTGAAGAAGGAAGCACAAATTTGTGGCTAGAAATATTTGAAGATGATTGAGCAAAATAACAGTAACAGATTCTGCTCTAGGGCATACAACTTCCTCAACCATGGGCTTTTGTTTGGGATTACAGTACAGGGCATGACACTTCCTGTGATGGAGCAGGCCTCAAATCAAATAAGGAAGTGTTCCCTTATTGCATCAGTGGGCATATCTTGCCTGGCAGGTAGCTATTACAGCATGCAGGAGAGAAAGAGAGCTAGGTAAGATTTATGATGTCTTTTCTCCCCCAGGAGGACTGCATGACACCTTCTGGTACGGTGAAATCTCTTCAGCAGGGAGGGAGTTTGCAGGTCAGTTTGAGAGAGATTTTCTATGTCCCGAAGCTCACATTTGTGGTGTTTTCAGTAATGGGGTTTTACCATGTAGTAGCTATGGTAACCAAGAGCAACAACGGCAGCATGTATTTTTTTTGGGTTTCTCTTTGGTGACTAGAGATATCAAAGCAAAATGGTGGAGACATGATTGAGCGATAGAGAAATGTGGGCATACATTTTCTCAGCCTCAACACTTTTGAGTCATCTCCTCAGGGTCATGGCACAATGTCCTAATCGACTACTTCTGTATCTGTCTTCTGCACCTGATCAGCGTGATTTACTTATCACTAAAAGTAGCTCTTCAGGTTCTGCCCACTTATAGTCTCTTCCTTCCTTTAGCAGGGTGATTTCAGGTCTGTCCAGTCTGACCTATCCAAACCCTTCCCAGGTCGTGCAATGTCATTTCTCGATGAAGCCTTTCCTCATCTTAACCCCAGTCGACAATTCTCTTCCTGAACGCTCTTCTCAACCGCTGCTGTGCTCATTACTCTCCTGTGACCCACGTTGTGATAGCCTGCACACGTGTCTTTTCTCATCCCCTAAGGGTTTAAGCTTCTTAAAGTCAAGAAAGTTCTTTTGTGCTTATTCTTATCTCTTCCCGCTGGGCTTGGACATTCAATAAGCGTTTGCAGCATAAAACTGAGATCCCTTATGAATCTGGGTGAACCTGGACTATTTGGTGCACATATATCTCCATATCAATCTGCAATACAATTTAAAGAATGTCCCTGTCTTCTTTATACTGGAAACTTTATTTTATAACCAAAATTATGAATATGTTGATGATACAAGGATCTTTGAAAGAGCAATCTCTGGACACAGCCCTGAAATGTTACGAAGTTCTGAGGCAATCAGGTGTGTCATCAGGAGTACAGGCTCTGATTTTGCTGCTGTTTTGTTTTGAGTCAGGGTCTCATGTAGCCCAGCTTGGCCTCAAAGTCCTCATCCTCATGCTAGCATCTCCCAAACACTAAGGGTACAACCTGTGTAATCCCGCTCACCTTGAGAGATCTCTGAATGTCTAGATACAGACTGAACCCCGTTTCTACCACTGATAAGGTGTGACCTGAATAAGCCACCTACCCTAGACAAGCTTCCTTTTAGTATCTGTTCTACAGGTAGAGTAGCCATTCCCCCTTCTGGAGGTTGGTGAGAGAATAAAATAAATGAGTATGTACAAAGAGCTTAGGACAGTTCCTGGTCCATGACTAGTGCTCACTAGGTTTTTAGCTATTAGCTTGCTGTTATTGCTGTTAGTTCACTTAGTCATGTGCGTCTATTTCTCCTTTGAAAACTTCCGAGTGGTTACCACCATCTTTTTGTGACTCCGTATTTAAAATACCATCACTGTGCCCGGTCCACAATAAACACAGAAAAAGAAGAAACCAGAAGAAAACTTTTCCCTGCCCTAGAAGTGCACTTGGATTCCCTTGCTTCCTGCCATCAGGCATCCACACAACTTTCTTCGTTGCCCACATCAACTTCATAGTTAACCCTGCTGTTTTTCATTTACTTTATAATTCAGTCATAATGAATTTGAAAACCCACTCTAACTTCCAAGACTCTCTAGGGATTCGCTTCATCAGTCTGACATCACAGTCATTTACATTTCTGATTCTTTTCTCATTTCCTTGTATGAGGTCTGAGCACGGTTCCAGTAAAAGACTCTTAGGATTGCATTACGCATACCTTGTGCTATTTATTTCTGGCTACATGTTCAAATTAACAAGAAATTGCTTATGCTCTGGTCAGCTGTTGCAAACTGTAATGCTATATCTACTGCGATAGAAAAAAAAATTGGATCCTGACTATTCCTTTGTAACATCTAAGTGGAAAGTATTTACATGGAAGCATGGCCAACTTGAGTTCATGGAGAAGCTGACCACTTTCCCAAGCTGGTAAATTCTTCTGTAGTCCCCATGATAAATAATTATCTGTCCTCTGGCAGAGTTGTTCGGGAAGAGCGAATACATCACTTTCAAAGGCATCTTCTTTTGCTGGTTTATTTTGCTTGGTGTGAAGTTATTTTTTTATATTGTCCTGAAGAATAATCTAGGGTTGAGCAAATCACCCTCTTTTAAAGTAGCACCTCAAATACTTGAAAATAGGCATTTTAATTTCTGATAGGAGTTAATATTTTTATATTGCTGATCTGGATCCTGGAAAGTATATATTTTCATATAAAAATAAATACAGGTAAAAAATAAAAACAATGAGATTTAAAAAGTTGCCAATCATCACACATTTGTCCACTGAACTACTCTGTGTACTCAACAAGTTTAAGAAATCTGCATTTTTAAGAGACCATGAGTTATAAAGAGAGCAGGAAAGGTATATGGGAATGTTTGGAGGGAGGAAAGCAAAGGGGGAAAAGACATTATATGTCGGTCTTAAAAATAAAAGAAAATAATAAAACTTTTAAAATAAATTTGCATTTTTAGGGGCCAGTGAGAGGGCTCATTGGTAAATCTTGTTGTCAAGCCTGATGACCCGCATTAGGCCCTGGGAACATACATGGTGAGAGAGCCGACTCTCACAACTTGTCCTCTAAATGTCACATGTACAGCATGGCACGTGCCTTCTTGTCCCCCACCCAAAATAAATAAATATCAAAATTTCCACTCTATATCTTATAACATACAGAAATTTATAATGTATTTTAAATCATGAAAGGACTTATATTTTGCTGCAGGATATTTGATGACACTGTGTGAAATGTTTGTTACTTTTTTATTCTGATTGCTTTAATAAAAAGCTGAATGGCCAATAGCTAGACAGGAGAAGATAGGTGGGACTTCTGGGAAGAGATAAGGACTCTGGGAAGAATCTGAAGTGTGTGGATTCTTCAGTAAGACACCGAGCAAGTTGGATGTACAATATGGAGGAAAGGTAATGAGCCACATGGCAGAATGCATATTAATAAAAACAGATTAATTTAAGGTATCAAAGCTGGTCAAGAACAAGCCTAAGACAAGGTCAAGTTTTAATACTTATTAAATAATAAGTCTCTGTGTCATTATTTGGGATCTGGTGGTCCAAAGAAACTTCAATTAAGACTTTATTATGCAAACAGGGTTGAAGACCCTGATGAACTCTGGCCAGTCCATATTCTCCTCATTCCCCAGAAGCTACCACTAACACACACACACACACACACACACACACACAACTTAGCATTCAAACAAATGCTACCAGCTAGTGTCCTAGCAAGGAGCAGGCCTATGTTGGGAAATATGGGAGTTAGATGTTCTGTGGTTGTGGGAGTTGAGCAAGAGGTCGAAGACTCCTGTTTCTGCCTTCTGCCTGCAGCTGTAATCTGAAGTTGCTGTAGCTTAGCCAGACAATAAGGAAACAACATAGGGACAAATGAACATGTACATCAGTTAGTCTTTTACTGCTTCCAAGCTTGGTGATGACGATGCCATAGAAGAAGACAATCCCTTCTGTCCTGGAGTGGTACCTGTCTTAGTAACTTTCCCATTGCCAATTAGACACCAGGACCACAATAACTTACAAAAGCAAACATGTAATTGGACTTACGGTTTCAAGGGTTTAGAGTCCATGATGGTGGATCAAAGGCGTAGTGGCAGGGACATCTGAGAACTCTCACTTCTTGATCTGTGAGCAAGAGGCAGAGAGAGAGAGAGAGACTATGCCAGGAATGACTTTTGGAATTCATTACTTGACCCCAGTGGCACACCTCTTCCAATAAGGCCACATCCCCCAATCCTTTGTAAACAGTTCTGCCAAATGAGCCCTGTCAATCAAGACTGTCTGTCAATCATTCTCACACAAGCCACCATAGTGCCTGTATCTAAAACCGGACTTGAGAGAAACTGCAGCCCTGCAGGAGGTGTGAGCCTACACAGTGCTCTGTGACAAGGCCAGCATCTCTCATGCACCATGCATAGGAGCTATCCAGGCTCCTGTTCCAGTTCTGACTTCTGGAGAGAAAAGGGGGCTCCTTTTGTCCCTTTTGAGTGAATAGAGCACCATTAGCCACCAATTTAATATACCCAGTTTGTCTTTGTCTATAAATGATATGTGAAACTGTTTCCTGTGTTTTCAAGGTTTGCATTAATGATATCATAGATGCGTTCTTCTGTAACTTTTGACCTTTTATTTCTGTTGGTGTGCTATAACTATGTTGGTAATTGTTCTAATGCATTTATGTTTTATTTTATTCTGAATAATATTGCATTGAAGAATGGAGTGTAATCTGTCTGTCACCAATACTGAGATTGTTTACAAATCTTCAATATTCAATTAAGTCTCCAGTGGTTTTCAACATGCCTCTGAGTATTTATGAGAGTTTGTCTAATGAGACAGTTACAAGGTATACCGCTGGAGAGCACGGGACCGGATAATAGATGCTATAGGTCCTGGCTTCACTTCAAATGACAGTTTACATTTCCACCAGCCATATTGGACACTGGTGATCCCCATGAAGTGAGGGGCAAGTCTGCCTGTTAGGTGACATCTGGTAGTGTGTGGAAGTCGTTTTAGTGGGCATAGGTAACAGGGAAGTTCTAATGCATCTAGTGGCAAGGAAGAAGGTCTGCGTGGCAAAGCAATCACAGTGTGAGGGAACCGCTCCCAATGAGAAGGAATTTCTTGCCCTAAAGCCCCTTGTGTTGGTTTGGAAGCCCTGATGTACAGCCCTCTAGGTGACTGACACTGTCCCTGTATAGGTTGGCCAAGCTTATGGATGTGAATTTCTGTCTTATTCGTCCTTTAACTGGATCTCACTGAAGTTTAGGTTTTTCATGTATTCATTAGTGGTTCAGATTCAGGTTTTATGAGATTTTTTACTAATGTCTTTTCACCATTTTTTCCATTAATTTTGTGTGTGTGTGACAGAAATGAGAGAGAAAGAGAGAAAGAGAAAGAGAGAGAGAGAACTTTTTATGTATTTTGAATACTCAGGAGTACACATCTTATATATATACGTATATATGTATATATATTCTAATCTTTCAGCTTATATTTTGACTTTTTTGTCTTCTGTTTTATTAAAAGTGTGATTTTATTTTATTGTG
Source organism: Dicrostonyx torquatus (assembly GCA_028555095.1). Taxonomy (NCBI): domain Eukaryota; kingdom Metazoa; phylum Chordata; class Mammalia; order Rodentia; family Cricetidae; genus Dicrostonyx; species Dicrostonyx torquatus. The sequence goes on along the minus strand of JAQHUG010000034.1, from coordinate 531,594 downwards.
ACAAATTTAATGGTCCTTGTAGGTTTTTTAAAAAAAATTTTATACTCAAAACACAGTAAACTGTTTTCTTACTTTCCATTAGAAATTCTTAAATTATAATTTTTATATTTTAGTCTTAATCCCCTTTAAATTTATTTTCATGCATACCATAAGTCATTCTTTTTACATATAACTAATAAAATATCAATACTTTCTTGGGGGGCTATTTTCTTTTTATTTTTTTATTCCATTTGTTTCCCTGTTAACTTTATTTCTTGTCATTGTTTTAAAAAAGAAAAGTTCCTTACCATCTGTTTCCATTTTTCCAAAAGTCTTTCCTCGGCTAAGTTGAGCTCTTGCATTTTTTTGGTAGTTTGCTCTCTCCCTTCCTTTCCATATTTCATGCCCATTTTGAAGGGCTAAGACTGCTATAAGTTACACCCCACTCCAGCTCTGTTACTCCTCCTCGCCCCAGCTTGGTCCACGTGAATGACCAGAGATTCTTTACCAGCAGCATTTGTCCAACTTCATTCAGTCGGTTTCCTCTCCGCTCTTCTTCCTGGATTCCCCCCATTTTTGTGTTCTTCCAGTTGGCAGTCTAGGCATCCAGCAAGGGGCCCACACTGGAGCTAAAGATCACCCTCACCTCAGACTCACAGGGCACTTCCAGTACTCGGTGGACTCTCAAGAAATTAGCTCCTGGCCTTAGAATTGTACGTGTGTTTCATCTCTCCCAGACAATTTAGGTTGATCTTGGCCGTTTACGTTTTGACTAAAAGAACCAGAGTGACCATCCTAGATAATTTTCCACTTACGAAAGAGGAGATTCCCACCACTCCTAGTACATGTAGCCACATACTGGGGAGACATCCCGACGGGTTTGTACATTCCAGGGTAGGGGCGTGAGAATTAGGAATACAAGTCAAGAGGAATGGAAATACAAAAGAGATACAGAGACATAGGATAGTACCAGGAGGGCAATCTAGTGAATACTGAATGCGCCTGGGTTTACTTTTAATGATCTTTAAATACCCCAATCCTAAAAAGGGGAAGAAGTCAAAAGATTTTTTTTTTTCATCATGATACAAGGAACAAAGTTTAATACCCAAAACACCAAGTAACCACAACCTAGGTCAAAATATCCTGTTAGTAGCCACACCTTAAGTTAAATCTCCTCATATCCTTGAAGGAGCAAGGGTAGGCCTGAACTCTCTGACCTTTAGTCAAAGTGGAACGGATTCATTTCTGTGGGTTCTCATATGTTAGTTAGCAGAAGGAAACAGATGCAGATCATTGGTCAGGGACCCATTCATTGTCATCATCTCTAAATTCCACATTGCTGTCTTGGTTCAGTATTTAAACTCTTTATGCAGGATATCCATGGCCAGGGCTAATTAGTGAGGATGTTTTCCTGTATCCTACTGACTACAACTAATAGTGTTCTTTCTGTAACTGTCTTGCTTCTTCTGTAGTACTAAGCAGGACATTTCCCGACAAAAAGATCCCTTTTCTCCCTTCCAGCCAGAAGCCAGAGCTTGCAGAAGTCCGCCACCTGGACAAAGGAGTTCCCGCCAGAAGCCAGTCTCACAAAAGCCCATGCAAAACACTGGAGAAAGTGGTCACTTAGTTCCGGATTCCAAAGTGACCACTGGACCCAGGGCACACCTACCAGACCCCTAGCCCAGGCACCACTCCAGTAACTTATCAAGCATGTCACTGCCTCCCACACTGCCTACAAAGAGGCCCTAACCCAAAGCTGCCCAGCGATTTCATGTACCCTCTGTTGTGAGACGGAGAACTCACCCAGGAGCGACTGATCCCTATATAAACCTGCCTTTTACTTTTAATTTGGCTCAATTGCATTTATTGAAGCAGTGGCAGAGGAGCCGTTCATGTAGGACTGATGGCTTGGACATTCTCCTTTAATCACTCATAAATGGTTGCCGGGAATTGAACTCACGACCTTTGGAAGAGCAGGCAATGCTCTTAACCACTGAGCATCTCTCCAGCCCAATCACTCATAAATGTTGAGTAGGTATCGACAAACGAGAGTCAGAGTTAACATTGTCCTGATGAAATGAGATGGCATAGTTAATTAGGCAAAAAATAGGGAAGTGTTTACTAAATAATAGTAAATAGTAATGTGTTTATTGCACCAGAGTTCTTACTGCTTTTAATGATGTGTCTCACAGTTGGTTTGTTTTCTTTTTTTTTCTTTTTAAAGATTTATTTATTTATTATGTATACAACATTCCTTCCATGTATGCTTGCAGGCCAGAAGAGGGCACCAGATCTCATTACAGATGGCTGTGAGCCACCAGTGGTTGCTGGGAATTGAACTCAGGACCTCTGGAAGAGCAGTCAATGCTCTTAACCTCTGAGCCATTTTGTTTTCTAAAGTGATAGCTGAACACAACTTTACCCTCAGCACTCAGGAGTCAGAGGCAGGAGGATCTCTGTGATCTACATGGTCAGCTCCAGGCTAGCCAAGACTGCCTAGTGAGATCCTGTCTCATCAAAACCAAAAGCAAAAGCAAAACAAAAGAAAACAACAACAACAATAACAACAATAACAACAAAACAAACAAAAGATTAACAAAATCAACGCTGGTGATTCAGCCTCATCCCATGGATCTAGTTTCATTTCTATTGTTCTGATACAATACCCTGACAAAAGGAATTTCATGTTAATGGACTATATTTCTGTTTATAATTTCAGTAAGTAAAGACAAAAACTTAAACAGTCACATCATAGCCATAGTAAAGAGCAGGGAGAAATTAATGAATGCAGGCGTGCTCATTTGCTTGGTTGCCTGTGCTCCATTTAATAACTCTGCTTTTATGCATACAGTCCAGGACCTCCTGCCTAGGGAATGCTACCACCCACAATGGGCTGGTCAGTCTCCCACAGGGGTGCACATATGTAGACACCCCTGATTGAGAGTGATAGTAGTTGTGTCAAGTTGACAGTTACCATTAACATCATGCATAGCCTGTCTTATAGACAATATTCTGTACTTGGGGACTAAATGAATTCCCAGAATCAATGCTCCCTGAAAAAGACTTGGCAAAACTCTCTCTTTGGAGGTTTTGGGAGAAGGAGAGGAAATCATAAGAATATTGGGCAAAACGACCACTACTACTGAGAGAAAACTATTCAAATATCAGCCATACTATTTGTGTGAACTCTTGAGATGTCAGATTGTAAGATGTTCTTCATTTACTGTGTAAGTAGTGTTGGTAGAGCTGGCTAGGAATTTGGAAAAAAATAGAGTATATCTCTATCTAACACCATATGGTAAAATAAGATCCAGATGGATTAATCATTTCTGTGGAAAAAGTAAAACCACTAGATTTTGGAGAAAAACAGGGGTGAGTGAGTATTCGACCTTGAGCAACAATTTCTAAGAATGCCACCAAAGAAGGCTTTGTTCTGATAAGTTAGTTTGAAAATATAAATAGCCTTTATCATTATAATTTTTATTTTTTAAAATCTTAATATAATTCTATCATTTTACCCTTTCCTTTCTCCCTCCAACTCTTCTGTTTGCTGCCTTTCAAATTCATGGCCTCTTTTTACACAGAGACATTTTGAAAGAAGAAAAACAAATTGCCAATAAAAGTGTGGGGAAAAGGTCACCATTAGTGATTCTAAAATTTCCGATTAAAACAAAGACTCATTGAGAAATAGGAGCAGGAGCCTAGAGAATTCAAGGCCAGCCTTGGCTACACCAAGAATTTGAGGCCTGACTCACATGAGACCCTTAAGAAAACAAAGGGAAAACAAGCTTCTAGACTCTCACTCACCCACCGAATTCAAGCAAGTCGAAACCTCACAGCAAATAGAGTTGTAGAATTGGAATTGGTTGTTTCTTAGGTTGGAAAATTCTCCAAAAGGATCGCTAATGTCACAAAATATATATGTTTAGTCATTAGGTGAGTAAGTTGCAGAGAGGTCTTGTCACTGATAGTTGTGATGGCTATTCTTCGTTGCCAGTTTCTCTATATCTGGAATGAGCGACAATCCAGCAATGAAGGGCACACCTGTGAGAGATTTTCTGCTGATTGGAAGTGGGTGACTTCACTTGAACTACAGACCTTTGAAGTAGGAAGTCACACTTCTGACCCGAAATCTTGAGGTGGAGTGACGAGCTTTCATTTAGGTCACACCTTCTGCTGGCAGTCTTTCTAAGGACATGGAAGATGGAAGCTTTTTCTCTTTGCCTGCTTGCCCGCGCCTTGCCAGCACATCCATTCTTTCCCTGACGTTGGAGCCCACTGTTTTTTTGGGATTCCAGCATATGCAGAAGACCAGCTGAGATACCCAGCCTTGTGGGATGGAGCAATTACTGGATTCTTGAACTTTCCCTTCACAGTTAGCCATTGTTGGAGTAGTTGGATTTCAGTCTGTAAGTCATTCCCGTAAATTATGTATACTCATTCGATAAGTTCTGTGACTCTAGAGAACTCAACCTAATATAATAGTTAATAATAACATGTTGTATTAATAATGTGTTATATATTGGAATTTTTCTAAGACAGTAGATCGTAAGTATTCCTCCCCAAAGAGAAGAAAAAAAATAATGCAACTATGTGAAGACAAAGACGTGGGATTATCTCTGTCATTTGGTTATGTTAATCAGCATGTGGCTAATTAGCATGTGGTTAAAATTGGCATGTGGTCATTTCACAGTGTAAAGAAGAAAGAGGCATCTTTGTGTACTGTGATTTCACTCAAACATGATGCCGTCTTTCTGGGAATCAATTTGTCAATCTCCATCAACAACCCTAAGTATGAACTGCCTTTTATCTTGGGAAATTAGCTCAAGGCATTTATCATATTTTATCTAAGATTTAACCGTAAGAACATCAAAGTGTTAGTGAAGGGAATTACAGCTGTCTTTCACAATGATGACAGTGCTTGTGTGGGGATTGGTGTCTTAGTTTCTTGGATGTTATGTAGGTCAATGTGAGTCAGGCCCAGCCAGGATGCTTTTATACATCAGTACTACGAGCTTGGCCAACAAGAGTTTGAGATACGTCTGGATCTATGAAAGAAAATGTGTTTCTGAGTCTACCAGTCTGAGACTTCAGATTAAGAATATGGCAAATTCCCCAGTGTAATAAATTCTACTCCAAGAAACCTCTTGGGACACAGCCAGTCTCCTCAGATGACAGATCCTCTGCCTCTCCAGCTGGCCCGCAAGGATACATTTTCTCGTTATTGAAACTTCTGCAATATGTGTTCGTTGTCTATTGCTCACTAACCCAAGACCACAGCCTAGCAGCTTGCAAACAAAGCATCCATTATAGCTCGCAGCTCTACGACTCAACAACAGAGCTCAGGTGTCTTGTCTAGTCAGGTTTTTTTTTTTTTTTTTTTTTTTAACCAGGCAGGCATCAGTGCTGATTGGCTGGGCGCATATCTGGAGACAGGACTCAGGAGTCCATTCCCATAGGCATGCAGATTGCTAGCAGAATCCACATGCCTATTAACTGTGGAGGCAAGGTCCCTGTCCTGACTGACTCTCAGCAGGATTGTTGTCAGTTCTCTGGTCCTTGGACATGTTCCCCTCCATTATCAGGGTCCCCCACAGCTCATCAAGCACTTTCCTTTCTTTGGGTCTTTTTAGCTTCCCTTCTGTTCCCAGCCAGAGAATTCTGGCTGTAGTTCTATTGGGTTCATTATGATTATTTTCATTCCTATTAACGTAGTCAGTTGATTGACAGCTGCTAATTTCATTCCCAATCCCCATATTTTAGAATAATAATATTCCTATCCTGGGTGTTAGGGTGAAAAAATTTTGGTGGGTAAAAGGATCATTGGATTCTGGTGCCACATAGTACCTCCCTGTGAATTGTATTGTTTTCAATCTTTTTTTGAGACAAGGTTTCTCTGTGTAGCCTGTGACTGTCCTGAAACTCACTCTGAAGACCCGGGTGGCTTCAGACTCACAGAGCTCCACCTGTTTCTCTCTCCCGACTCTGGGATTAATTGATACAAAGAATAAAATTTAGACTGTAGTGGGCAATCTTTCTGTATAGAGGTGTGACCACACATTCTTTGTGTGCTTGTGTGCATATGTGTGCATTTTGTATGTTCACGTATGTGTGCGTGCACACCCACACACATGCAGAGAACAGCAGAGGACTCTGGGTAGTCTGCCCTACCACTCTCTGCCTTACTCCCTTAAGAAAGGGTCTCTCATTGAACCTAGAGCTAGGTGGGAGTCCAGCAATTCCCTAGAGATCCTTCAGTCTCCATTGCCACAGTCCTGGGGTTCCAAATGCTCTCCACCATAACTGTGGGTTCTGGGGATTTTATGGGGGGGGCTTAAAATGTGGCTTCTGAGGGATTTGAACTCAATGCCTGAGGCAGCAAGAGCTCTAACCTGCTGAACCATCTCCTCCCACGAAGAGGTGGCAGCATGCATTCTTACAGTTCGGAATTATAGGTCCAGATAGGGAGCAGCGCTGTTGAGGCTGGTTAGGTGGAGACTGTGGAGAGTTAGCCCTGATTATTGCCGTGGGGAAAGCAGTGTTATCTGCCAGAGCCTTTACATTTCCAGGAGGCTCCCGTTTGCATACACACTCTTGATATTTAACAGAGAACTGCTCATGCAGACTAAATCCAAGTTATATACATCACCTGCTTTCGGGTGTTGCTTTGGTAAACCCCTCTACCACTGTAGTTCTGAGAAAATCCAATTGGAAAGAGGTTAGATGGCATACCCAAAGCTGCCTAGATGTCTGATGACAGCTGAGAAGGCCGAGTGAACTAACTCAACTCCCCTCATTTTTTCTTTTCTATTCTGTTTTTTTTTCTTTGCAAATGTCAGGATTTCAGTTTTCTTTATGGCCAAATAACAGTCTCACTGTGTACAGGAATCACACTTTCTTTATCCACTCATCTGATCATGCAGAGCTCCGCGGTCTTAATTTCTTGGCTTTCGTGACTAAAGCATCAATAAGCATAGATGTGTGGGTGCCTCTGTGGGAGGGGGGACTCCCAGTCTTCTGAGTTTAGACCCAGGAGCGGTGGAGCTGGGTCAGTAGCACATGAGAACAAGGAACGGAGTGAAAAAGATGGACACTGCTGGCCGCGTGTGTATGTATGTGCGGGAGAATAGTTCCAGACAAAGGAACACTGGAGATAACGAAAAGGTTGTAAGTGGGGCGAGTGGGCTGCAGAAGGGGGGCTACTGGGAGAGGAAAGAGGCTGGCTGGAGGTATATAGGAGAGGAGGAGAGAGGAGGGGAGAGAGAGAGAGAGGGAGGAGGAGCAATAAAAATGAAGTACCTATAAAAATGCTCTAAGGAGACCCATTATTCAGTCCACTAACTTAAAAAGTTGAAAACAGTGGAGTCTCTCTTTAGCTATCCTCATCTTCATTGCTACTATAAGAAACCACAGTGAACTTAGTGGGTTAACAACCACAAATACATTCCCAGATACCCCTGGAAATGAGAAGTCTAAGTCTTATAAAGATAAAATTGAGGTTCTGTTTGGGTTGGATATTGTGGAGGTTTCAAGAAAAAAAAAACCAAAAAACCAAAAACTTGCCCTTGCCTCTTCCAGCTTGCAGAGGCTTCCAGAACTCCCTGGCTCGTGGTCCCACCATTCACATCACGGCTCCTTTTGCCACTTTTGTTTCTGGATTGCTCTTCCTGCGTTTCGTTTGTAAGGATCTCTATAGCGTTATGGGTTCCATCCAGGTAACCCAAGAGGATCTTGAGATGTTAAATCCTTGGACAGTCCCTCTTCCGTGGAAACCAGTGTGTTCACAGGCTTCAGGGAGGCAGATGTAAACACTTGGGGGATGTCACCCAGCCTATTGTACCAGCTTAACTTTATCTCCATAGCTCTTATTTCTCTGCTTTGAGCAAAAACTAGAATCCCAAGATCAGTCAGAGAAAGTATTTGCCGCGAAACCTTGTCAAGTACCTGGGCTGACTACCCCACCATACGTTTCTCATGTCTCAAATGGAAATCAGTTTCTCCAAGTGTCGGGTTAAAAAAACAAAAATGAAAACAGGATTCTATCAAGAAATCAGAAACCCAAGTATCTGGGAGGTTGAGGCAGGAGAATTGCCACGAGTTCAAGGCCAACCTGATAGCAAGTAGCAGATCAGACAAGGTTACATTGCAAGTCCTGTCTCAGAAAGAGAGATAGAAAAAAAAACCCGCATCATAAATATTAACGTTTTTGCCTTCTCCCATCCCTCAGCTTTATGGTGTGTTGAATATTGTTTTATACTCAAAACCATTTTCGTTTTTTTTTGTGGGTATTAAATTTAGGGTCAAAGCAAAGAGAAACACTTCATCAGGGCGTAATGGGTTTACCGTGTAGTCAGAATGAAAAAAATTCTTTATGATCCAGGCTTGCCATGGCCACCATCCTTCTTAATTGATTTTACACTTCTTCTTCTTCTTTTTTTTTTTTTTTTTTTTTTTGCTTTTCGAGACAGGGTTTCTCTGTAGCTTTGGAGCCTGTCCTGGAACTAGCTCTTGTAGACCATGCTGGTCTCGAACTCACAAAGATCCGCCTGCCTCTGCCTCCCGAGTGCTGGGATTAAAGGCGTGCGCCACCACTGCCCGGCTCGATTTTACACTTCTACTTCCTTCATAGACTCAGAAATACTTGATCACAAACAGGAATGATAAATCACAATGGCCTGCCTTCAAGGTTTGTGAGTCAGATTGGATTTCTGAGTTGCACTTAAAAGACAATGGATTAAGTGAGAGCCAGTCTGGTGTCAACTAGGTAGGCCTGGCCTCAGTTTCCCCTTTAGCAGCTCAGAAGAGCTTCAATTGTTATTATCATGCTATGCAATTTGAAATTTTGAAATGCTTGGGTCAGTGGGATTTAAAAATTTTAATCCCTATTCATGCAGCCTGATATGTATAGAGACCTAGAGTTCTGTTTTGTAGACTCTCAGAGTTTTGCGGTGTTATAAAAGGAGTGCTGGCTGCTGAGAGGAATGCGGGCCCTTTTGTTCCCAGCGCCTGACTCCCGGCCATGGCCACTAGTTTATGCCCAAAGTAACCACACGACAATTATATTCATTTAAACTCTGCCTGGCCCATTATCTCTAGCCTTTGCTTGGCTTAATTCTCACATCTTATTTCACCCCATTCTTAAATAGTCTGTAAGTCACCATGAGGTAGTGGGCTTACCGGGAAGATACAGCATGTCTGACCCTGGCGGCTTCATGGCGGCTCTCTCACTTCCTTCTCTCTCAGAACTTCCATTCTGTCTACTCTGCCCACCTAAGGGCTGTGTCCTATTCTATAGGCAGAGTCTTTATTTAACCAATGAAAGCAACAGAAGTAAAGAAGGACCCTCCTACATTGCGGTCTTTCATTGTTCCCAGCATGTGGTCCATCTCTCACCTGCTGGCTTTCTCCCAAGCACCTAGTGTTTCACTCAATACTTGCTGAGGTGTTTCCTTGGCGATGCAGAAGGCAGGCTGGAGCTTCGTAGGAACATGACCACACAAGCTAGACAAGTACAGAGATGCTTGGATGTGGGCAAGCTGTCAGCATGAGTGCTGCAGGAAGGATTCAGGAGCGCTAGAGTAAATAAAGGTGGCGGGGTGGGACAGATGTGAGGAGCCAGTTCACACACCTGCGTGGACACCAGCCTGCGTACAGAGAGGAAAACCGACCCCAGGCGGCCATTTCAAATAATTTCTATTTTTATTCAACCTGATGATAGTCCCAATAAAAAATTAATTAGGANGACCCTCCTACATTGCGGTCTTTCATTGTTCCCAGCATGTGGTCCATCTCTCACCTGCTGGCTTTCTCCCAAGCACCTAGTGTTTCACTCAATACTTGCTGAGGTGTTTCCTTGGCGATGCAGAAGGCAGGCTGGAGCTTCGTAGGAACATGAACACACAAGCTAGACAAGTACAGAGATGCTTGGATGTGGGCAAGCTGTCAGCATGAGTGCTGCAGGAAGGATTCAGGAGTGCTAGAGTAAATAAATGTGGTGGGGTGGGACAGATGTGAGGAGCCAGTTCACACACCTGTGTGGACACCAGCCTGCGTACAGAGAGGAAAACCGACCCCAGGCGGCCATTTCAAATAATTTCTATTTTTATTCAACCTGATGATAGTCCCAATAAAAAATTAATTAGGACTCTCTGCCAAGTTTTCCTAAAACACACACACACACACACAGATAGAGAGAGACAGAGAGATAGAGGGAGAGAGACAGAGAGATAGAGATAGAGGGAGACAGAAAGAGAGAGACAGAGAGATAGAGATAGAGGGAGACAGAGAGAAAGAGAGAGACAGAGAGAGATAGAGAGACAGATACACACACAGAGGGACAGAGACAGAAAGAGACAGAGAGACAGAGACAGAGAGTGAGAGCGAGACAGAGAGAGAGGGAGGGAGACAGAGAGATAGGGAGAGAGGGAGGCAGAGAGAAAGAGCGACGGAGGAGAGAAGAGAGGTTTTTGGCAGGAGTGGAAGGACTGAAGGACTCAGTGCTGAGTACTCTAGAGCAGAGTGAGGTGTGATGCTCACTAGTGGTCCTGCAGTGGTGCAAACTTAACTTTCTGCCAGTGCTTGGTCAACTGATTTCATGGAAAGCGCCAAGAGTGAGAGGGCAATACTCTGGGGTCCAGAGGGCAATACTCTGGGGTCCAGAGCTTCCAGTCAGAGAGTAAACCCTGATGTTCTGGGGGAGGCATAAGGAAAGTACCTACAGTTGCCATGGGAGTCAGGGCCAATGGCCACGAGAATTTGAGGTTCACGTCTTCCATCATAAAGAGGTTTGCTTCTGTGATTGTTTGCTTCCAGGTTGTAGCCATTCACTTCCTTTTGAGACAAGGATCTTGTAAGCCGGGTCACCCATGTGTTGACCCAGGTTGGCGTCCTGCATCAGTTGACTGATATATCAACAATCTATCTGACTATTGATGAGAAACTTCAACAATCTTTCTCCCTTGTTGGTAAAGATATGTGGTCAGAAATGCAAATTATGAGTCTGAAGCACACAGCCACTGAGGAGTGTTTTTGTGAAAAGCTGGAAAGGAGGCATCGATGAGAAAGACTGAGATGACAGTCCTGACGAAACCGCCATCCCACTGAAAGGGAGCAGAAGAAGAGGAAGGTGGAGGAGCCGGAGGAGGGGCTTATCACTGACCCATTTCATCCCTTCTGCCCAAGGTCTTCCTCCAATGGGCAAAGAGAACAAAATTCTACCCAGGATGGTGGGCTACAGAGGACTGGGTAGCAACAGCTCCAAGTTATTAAGTATAATTTTTTAAAAAATATTTATTTATTTATTATGTATACAATATTCTATCTGTGCGTATGCTTGCAGGCCAGAAGAGGGCACCAGACCCCATTACAGATGGTTGTGAGCCACCATGTGGTTGCTGGGAATTAAACTCAGGACCTTTGGAAGAGCAGGCAATGCTCTTAATCTCTGAGCCATCTCTCCAGCCCCCAAGTATAATGTTTTTTAAATTTTTTTTTTTACTACACCAACTGTAATCCAGGAGAAGATTTTTATTTGGTCAGTTTTAAAAAATTCAATCTTATTTCATCATATGATAACATTTCATATTGTTTAACATCTCCCAACAGTGAATAGCTTAGCAGATAAGCTTGGAGGCTGTGGCCAGATGGGCTTCTAGTTACAGTCTCAACATTGGCTCTTATCAAAACAATAGGAGGAGGCCTTTGCTTTTTCAGAGACAGTGTTCTTTTTTTTTCAGTTTCTGGTATTACATACTACATATTTTATTATTACAAGAAAAATTTACATTAACTCCCCTTGTTCCC
>JAQHUG010000034.1:490485-509845 GCA_028555095.1 Dicrostonyx torquatus | reverse complement strand
CTTCTTCTTCTTCTTTTCTTCTTCTTCTTCTTCTGTATGGCCGTGTATAAAGAGAGTGGAAACAGCATGGACCACTGTGGGCCTTGCCATCAGTCTTCTTATACCATTTGCTAGACGTCTTCCCCCAGTGTAAAGCTCTGGATGACAAGTTGTAGGAAGGTCCACCTTTATTTCTGTTGCTTTCATTGGTTAAATAAAGACTCTGCCTGGCTTGTAAGATAGGTCAGCCCTTAGGTGGGCAGAGTAGACAGACCGGAAGTTCTGGGAAGAGAGAAGAAAGTGTGCCAGTCACCATGAGGCTCCTGCCACAGATGGATGCAGGTTAGACCTTTCTGGTAAGTCACCCACCTCGTGGTGACATACAGACTTTTATAATAGGTTAGTTTTAGATATGAAAGCTAGCCAAGAAAAGGCTAGAGATAATGGGCCAGGCAGAGTTTAAATGAATATAATGCTCATGTGGTTATTTCAGGCATAAGCAAGCAACCAGAGGCTGAGCGGGCCAGCGGATGGGGGCTGGGAGCCAGGTGCTGGGAATACCACCCACACCTCTCCCCCACCTACAACAACAAGTAGATGATCAAATGGTGAGATGGAAGAATGTGATATCCATCCCCAGAGAACTGCATCCTGCATAGCGTTGTTGTATCGGAGAAAAGGATTTTCTTTGATGCTAAGTCATTGTTCAGTTATTTTTGTGTTTTTGACACTAACTACAGCATTCTATCTAATGCTAAAGAACACAGAGGAACAGGACACATCAGGGTTGAGGCAGCCACAATAAAGTTGCCACATTTGAACTACACAAAACCTACAGTGCTTGTAATTATTGACACCTTACACAGAGCACCATGGGCTATCGTGTGATTTACATGGGAGTAAGCTGCGAACAGTAGTAGAAGTAGGAAGAACAATTAAGAAGACGCAGCAGCAACTTATGATATGAGTGATGTACTGACCTGGAAGGATGGAAGATGACGGACAGATCGGTTGTGTTAAGAAGCTAAGGCCAACAGGCGTGTGGTCACTTGTAAGTAGACAGAAAAAGGAGGCAAGACTAAGGATGGTTCCGGTGTACCTGGCAGGGGTGATGGTGCTATTTACTGGCATGTGTAATTTAAGAGCAAGGGTAGGAAGGATGGGGTAAAAAGCAGATGATGAGTTCATGGATTGTCTCCAGGGTTCAGAGTGGGTTTGAACATACAGCTCATGAGGAAAACAAGATAAAGGACTAGCTTTAGATGCCATTTAGTTGATAACAAGATAAAGGGCTAGCTTTAGACGCCATTTAGTTGATAAACAAGATAAAGGACTAGCTTTAGACGCCATTTAGTTGATAAGCAGTATTGAGGAAGTAGAAATATGATTCCATATTTTATGTAAGAAGCAAGATGCTGCAACTTTCCCACTTCAACCTCCTCACTGCCGCTTCCTGGAAACTCACCCAGAACGAACGTGGAAGCATTGACACTTTGCATCCCTCGTTCTTTTAAGAAAATGAGCAGGTTGAGTTTTTGATTTCCTGGCGGCCAATGAACTAGCACACGCATGTGTGCAGTTGTGCACGTGTAGACTGTCAATATGATAGGGTAGTATTGTCAGAAACAAAACAAAGAGGTAAGTTATGGTTATACTGGAATGATATAGGGACCTCAGTCAAAAAAAAAAATAGGTACCTTTACCAGACTGCAAAAGAATAAAGAGCTGAATGATTTCTGTTTCAATAGTATGGTGTCGATAGATCTTTGATGCCAGTTGGGTGTTGTGTTGGTGCCAAGAAAGATTGGGCATTGAGCTCTGGGCCTTCTGGACCCTAGGTATAGACCTCAGGATCTGAAGTTAGATATCAAAGCAATGGTGTCACCAGTACAGGCTGCACACATTTGAGTAGGTGACGATTTCATGAAGGGACTAATAGCGAGAGTTCCTATATAGGACACTAGGATTCTGTTATAGTCTTTCTTGACTGGGTAAATCTGGCTTCTGGTACTGACACAGTAGGAGAATCAGGCACAACAGAAATGAGCTCGAGGAGCTCGCTGCTCTTAGAACATTTCCAAGCAGATTTGTTTTAATATGGGTTTGGGGTGTGTGTGTGCAGTAATGTTTCTCTTATCTGTGACTTCAGGAGAATATCCGTAACTATAGAAACTGAAGCTAAAGGAGTTTAACACTTTCTCTAAAATGAGGTTTTTCCAGGTCTAAGTTCTTTTCACAAAGACAAGTTGAAAGAAAATTCGAAGTTTCTTCTTAACTCCTGGCCCCATCTCGTTGCTTGCCCCACACTGACTCAAGGCCGTTGACTGCCCTGGATTTCAACAGTGCTGGCGGGAGAGGTTAGGAGAATCATTCACGGAGGCAGCATTTCTGAGGTCAGGGAAATTTGTCGTGAGGCGCCACACTGCATGGAATGTGACTCCATTCTGTAGGGTTTTATTTCTGATCCCTAATACTGGCACTTGCAAAATGAGCTTCTTTCTCGCTTGCCTCCTTCGGTGCCTGGTTGATATCGGTTGAGCGCCCGGAATCTGTCTGTGTAGCTGGCAACGATTCGTGAGGTTGGAAGGAGAGCCGAGCCCTAAGCTGTTCTGAGTGACCTGCTCTGCATAAGCCGGGCTATCAGGGCCGAGCAAGGCCGTTTGCGGTCCAGTGAGGTTGCCGACAGCCGGAGACTGGCGAGAATACTCAGTCACTCATGGTGAGAAGGGGAAACGCGTGTCTCATTCTGCAAGAATGTGGTCCCATCCTCGGTTTACTGTGCAATTGTATCTGAAGTTCAGCCTTAGAACTCCGTGGCAGTAAAAATGGTCATGATTTATAGGAAAATGTCACTCGGCTGTCTCCTCTATAAAAGGCTTTTACAACTCTCATCGAGTATAAATCAGGATATATGCAGCCAACAAAATGATGGTTTTGGCATAACATTTTTTTTTCAGGACAAAAAGAAATGGACTAGAATTGTCTTGGCTTTTTACTGAAGACAAATATTACAGGAATTTATAGCTGGTCCAAAATCAATATTCTTGTCTTTAAAAACAGATATTAGTAAATATATGTCTTGGTGAAATTCCAATTAAATAAATTAATTACAGTAGCTCTGATGCAGTTTATATAGAGATCCTGAGGGTCCTGTGGTCTGGTAGCTTGGAATTTACCTAAATTGCAATTTTAATTTTAGTGGTTGTTGGTAAGCTATATCCTTAGATATATTGCTTGAGCATAATTAAACCATATCTCGTTCTAATTGGTGAGTAAAGCAATGGGCTTCAAATAAGATTGACTCTAACTTGCCGGATTTCACCTCGGAAATGTCCAAGAAGCAATGTATTGCACTCTTCTCCAAATGTCAACATGATGGGAAAAATGGACACCTGAGCAATTTAAAGCTGCGCTGGACATGACAGTCCTCATTTTCTCAAGTATTTTTTGCATCTCTGAGCATTTAAAATAGAGATGAGGACAAAGAACATGCAAGACCCTGGAAAGAAGACCCAGTTTTGCGACAAGAAAGAAGAAGAGAGAGACTTTTGCTGTGAAGTGGAAACGGAAGATGCTCTAAGCCCTGGGAAATGCATTGATATGACCACGAGGAGGCTCTGAGAATGCATGTCAGCAATTGGCGCCTCTTATCTTTCCTTCCATGCTACATGGTTAGTTTCCTTACCTCTCTCACTTCAACACTTACCTTGACTATGTAGCAAATAAAACATGAAATATTCTCTTCACAGTGACACAAGCCTTAGGGGACAACCAATATAAGGACCGATAGAGTAATTTATTTTAGAGGTTATCAAAGGAGTTACAGACATTTATTCTAGGGGATGAAAGCTTTAAGGACTATGGTACCTACTGTGTGGACGAAGAAACGCACATGGTGAGTGAAGTCTCAATGGTTCAATGTGGCACAAGTTGGGAGATCTTACAATATGTAGTCTACAACAATGAGCACTGTTATAATCTAGTCAGAATCTCAGGCACTGGGAACATAGAAAGGTCGAATTTTGATTTAATTTGAAGAATAACTTTCTTTAACTCACCTAATCAACATAAAAATTTCTAAGCAAGGTTACTTAAAATCATTTGCTTCTCTCTGCAGATCATGTATCTTCTCAGTCTTTGATTATGAACATAAATAACATCTATTGTGGCTGTAAGGAATGGATACATTTCCATGCCTAACTTTAATACTTTAATAGTATTTCCTTGCAATAGCATAATTCTTCAACAACTTTCTAAGTCTATGAGATATGTTATTTCCAGCAATGGCCAGGCAGGGTTGACTTAAAAACCAGTAAGTCTTCTATCCTGGCACTTTTTAGGAAGAATCCAGATGGTTACTAAGAAGAGATACCATGGAGATTACCCCAACATTTATAGAGAGGTTGTTTTGAGATCATGTTGAAAAGAGAACAGTTTGGAAGAGTGATAACTCAAGGGTGTGGTCTTAGTGTTGACAGCTGGTGACCAGGAGGTACTTGCATGATAGAACAGCAGTCCAAACAAAAATTAAACAAAATTATTTCTCTCTTGTCCAGCTGTTTGATGATACGGTCTCTTAGTTCATGTTCCAGTGGTTTGGGATTAATTGTGGCTTCTATGTTTTACAATTATTTTCTAAACAATAGTATGACATTGTCATTCTAACATTCTTTCAATAATACTTATTTTCCACAGACAATCAGTAAACTTGAGATCTTCCAAGATCTCATACTTATGGTAGGCATTATACTAAAGAATAAACAAAATGCCTAGATAAGATAACACTGATGTTCTGTTTCACTGATTTTAAAACAAAAAGGAAAGTTTAGAGAAAATTCAAACTTAGAATTAGGGGAAAGTTATATTAAGAAAGCATTCCAAACTTTTGTAGTTTTTTTTCTGACTTGAACTTGGAGTCTGTGACCTATATAACATGATCAAATCCATGAGTCAAAGAATATCATTGAATAAATTTATAGTTTTACTAGCTACATATTTGACTGCTCTTCCAAGTTACCCCAAGATTATGAAATATAGAGGTTGTTACAACATAGGTTCTGGTATCCATAATATTATCAGATGATACATATGAGTCATATTAAACTTTCTCAATGGCTATAAGGAAAAGTACATAAGAGATATGCAAAAAGCAGCATCTTAGTTAGCATTACTTTTGCTATGACAAAAGACCATGACCAAAAAGTCAGTTGGCTTATAATTCCATATTGCTGTTCATCATCAAAGGAAGTCAGGATAGGAACTCAAACAGGGCAGGAACTTGGAAAAAGGAGCTGATGCAGAGGTCATGGAGAGGCTTTGCTTACTGGCTTGTTCCTCATGGCTTGTTCAGCCTGCTTTCTTATAGAACCATAAAGGTCTGGGTCCTTTACCATTAATCACTAATTAAGAAAATGTTTTACAGTTATAGCTTATGGAGGCATTTTCTTAATTAAAATTCTGTCCTTTCAGATAACTCTAGTTTGTATATCAAGTCAATATAAGGCTAGCCAGCACAAGCAATGTCATGACATATTTTTCTCCCTGTATTTTAGGAATTAAAATGAAAAGGTGGTAGAAAAAAACAGAAAGTGTTCATTGAGAGGGTGAGAAAATGCAACTTGTAGACAAACTGCTTGCCTGTTGTGCCTGAGTCCTGGATTTGATCCCTTACACTGCTTCTATTTGTAATCCCATTACTTGGGAAATATAGGCAGGAGGATCAGAAATGCAAGGTTATCTTCAGCTGTATAGGGAGCTTGAGAAGATTCTCAGATATATGAGATCCCGTTTCAATACAGATAAACAAACAAAGCTCACTAAGGTACACCCATGCTCCACTTTTCCACATGTGATGACAGGGGTCAGTTGTCAATCTAATATTCAATCAGCACAAACAGTATAGCAATGCTAAGCTAATGGACAAAACTTGACATCTCTTACTAACAACTGTCCTGCCTCCAAACCCATCATCATAATTTATAAAGAGGCAACCTAGGGGTGAGGTAAGTAAAGAAAAATTAAGAAAAGAATCTTTTACAAAGAACTAGGTGAATTTTGGATCTTAAAAAATGACAGAAAAAATAACCATGGATCACTACCATTCCCAACTGTGGACAGATATGGGAAAGTGAGCCTACAGGGAGTAGCAATACTAAATGGCCCTTATTGGGAGATCTTGAAATCATGAACAAATCTATGAAGAGGAAGAAGCCCCTGGGATCTTGGACAAAGGTTAGCCATAGATTAGCAAGAGGGACTTACCTATACCCATCCCCAGGGTTTCAGAGATGTAGACAAAATAAACCTGTAATCTTTACCATCCACCAGTTGCCAAATAACCACTCAGGGGCTTGATATTAATTATAAATGCTCGACAGATAACTCAGGCTTATTATTAGCTAGTTCTTACATTAACCCATTTCTATTCATGCATTGACACATGACTGCGGCATTACCGTCTACTGGCATGTTGTTCCTTGGGCAGCTGGGTGGTGTCTCTCAGATTCTGCCCTTCTTCTCCTGTATCTCTGCTTGGATTTCCCATCTGGCTCTATCCTGTTTTGCCAAAGGCCAAAGCAGCTCTACTTATCAACTAATGAGAGCAACACATTCACGGCATATAGAAAGACCATCCCACGGCATAAACCCCCTACCCTACCAACACTACATGATGAACACACACTTAAGAAAGCTAAAACTGTGCTCACATTTCATTAGCACTAGAAATTCTGTTCAGAGTGCCACATGCATTCTTAAAGAATGAGGAAAAAACATAAAGAACTGACCAGTAAGGATACAGACAGACAGCCAAAGAAATCATGTGGGATTAAAGGAGACAGAAAGAAGAGAAGGGGGGAAGTAAATAGAAGACAGAATAAGGAAAGAAGAAAAGGATGAAAAGAGAAGAAAAGATAAAATGGAAGAGAAAAGAGAAGTCATAAGAAAAGGATAAATAAAGGAGTCAGCCTGAGCAAACTGTGGTAGCTCATGCCTATAATCCTAGAACTTGGGAGACTGAAGCAGGAGGATCCTTGTCATATCTGAAACACAAGGGTGCCTTTTGCAACCACACATTCATAAGGGCCATAAACAAATGTGTTGTGCCCAGAAGAAGTTCCAGCCACATAATAACATCTGCAAATGATAGGGTGTACACATATTCAACTCATTTTAAAGAGTGACATGGGGTTGTCATGATATAGTTGAAGAAAAACCAGATTAAAAAAAACCAATTCATATGCATTCCCAGACGCTAGAACTAATCTAGGACCAAGAGTATGATATTAGGCTCAAAATAAAAAAAGTACTCTGTAATGGTGTTTTGGTCATTGTTACCTAAAATTAGGATTTGGTGGGGTTTTTTTGTAATGTTATTGTCATGAGATGTGTTCAAGGTGATACATAAGGATCTCACTGCTATGGTAGACAAGGTTCTTTTAATCATTGGGAGATCTAACTAGATGGTTTTAGATTTTCTTTCAATTCTCTTGCATTGGTATAACATTGTAGGAAATAGGGGGCGGCTGTGTCCTGCTGCCAAGAAGTGGGGCCGTTTTCCCGGCGCCTGGCTCCCAGCCACCAGCTAGCTTATGCCCGAAATAACCACACAACAGTTATATTCATTTAAATACTGCCTTGCCCATTATCTCTAGCCTTTTCTTGACTACCTCTTACATCTTAAACTAACCCATTATAAAAGTCTGTATGTCACCACGAGGTGGTGACTTAGCGGACGATTCTAAGGTACATCCTTCTCAGGTGGGAGAATCATGGCATCTCTCTCACTTCCTTATTTCCCACCACCTTCTGTTCTGTCTACTCTGCCCACCTAAGGGCTGTGTCCTATTCTACAGGCCAGGCAGAGTCTTTATTTAACCAATGAAAGCAAAGAAATAAAGAAAAACCATCCTACACCATTTCTCCTTTTTCTGTTTAAACAAAAAGAAAGGCTTTCATTTTAACATAGTAAAATTCATATAACAAAACAGTTATCAAGTAAGAATTACAGTTACGATATTTATATCTATTTTATCTTTTATCATAACTAAGGAAAACTGTAACTATAACTATCCATTCTTCAATTCCATCAAAGACTCCAGAAGGATATAATACTACCTAAGTAAACAAGAAATAAGCAACTTACAAAACTCTACAAGTGACAGAGACATCTTGCTACCTGTACAGTCACCCAAAGTTCCTTTTTACTGTTGGGGCATCCATCTTCAGCCTACAGGCCCATAGTATCCAGCAGACATTTCCATGAAGCAGGAAAATTCAAAGACAGTTCAGTCACTTTCTTTTGTGTCCTGCAGAATGTCTTGCAGACTCTTATGAATCAGGAACCCTGAAGGATCATCTTACCCTTTAGGCAAGTTTAGCAGTTCTCTTTCTGTGGATTCTTTGTGTCCATTTAAGCAGTCCAAGCAAGAGCAGTTTCTTTCCCAAATGGCTAGCAAATTCCATAAGGAGCCTCTTCGATGTCCATCTTCCTCTTGAAGTAGCTTGGTGCTGCCAGGAGCAGACGTATCTCATTGTCATGAAAAGCCCTAAGTTATTAAAACATTAAATGCCATATTCTTTCATCTTTGAAAGATATGAAGAATGTCTATCTAACTGAAATATATCTATGCATATCTAGAAAATCTAACTGATATGACTACAAACTTAACTATTATAGATGATTATCCATTAACCTATATTTCTTAATTATACATTACATTTTAAATGAACTACATAATCACAATACCTTAATCAAGATCAGATATACATATAACAAGATTTACCTTAAACTTATATCAATAAATCAAAATTTATACCAATGCAAATTATTCATATCCATATCTTCTCCCCCTTTAAATGTAAAACAAAAGCATTTATAAACAATATGGGTGCAGTTATTTCTCTTCAAACTTCTTCCTGCTGTATGGGGGTGCTATTAATTAGGTCTTTCAGGGTATAACCTGTGTGACAGGTACATCTCAGTTGGCAGTTGAGTGAAGCAATTTTCTGAAGGTGTTCACAGCAATGTTTTAGGAGGGTGTGGTCTATCATACCAGATTGGTATAGGAGAAGTTCCCATCTTCTATGAAAACAAAAGAAGAACCGTTTTTTGAAAGCATCATATCCTTAGACCCAAATTGTGAAGCAATAATATCTTTATAATATCCATGCTGGTTTAGCTTGGCAGACCATACAATGAGATGTCTCTCTGTACTTAGCTCCTTCACAATCAAAAAATTTAAAGAAAACACAATAAAATACATAATCCAGACATTCCGTGAATTTCCCATGTTTACATGGCTTATTTTTTTATTTCTTTTAATCTATAACTATCTGTAGTCTGTCTCTTTAAAGATTTTACCTTTTTTAAGGCATTGTTTATTTTATTACTCTATTTTTTTTATATTCTCTTTCAAGCCTACGTAATTCATCTAATAGTATGAGCCATTTAGAGGTCTTTCATGTCTGAATCTGTCGTATTATGTATCTGTAATTCTTTACTATTCAGGAGCATTTCTCAAAATGTTAAGCATTTCTTAATAACTTTAGCTTGCTTGCATCATGTAGGAGAAATTACAGTACCGCCTGTTTCCTGCCTAGTCTAAATCTTAAGTGCGCTGTTGTCATGGTAATTAAGGTGGTTCCTGCCTCAGATCAGCACATTGCAGCATGGCTGAGTCTAGCCAAGCTGCTCTTATCTCAGAGCCAATTGCCCCTCGCTGCACGCAACGTTCCAGGCCCACAGCGAGTCCAAATTGTCATCAAGCAAGAAAATCGTAGCATTTTAGTAAGAAAACCCCATTCAAATGCTCTGTCTCCCGCCGGAGCCAGAGGTCGCGCTGGCGGCATAGACTGTAAACTGGTATTTTAAAACCGCCACTTTCTAGTAGACCTGATCCTGTCATCTGTCCAGGCGCGAAGAGCTGAGCCACAGTCTCAGCTGCTTTAGTCCTGACCCCGAGCAGGCAGACAAGCGTCCAGTCCCACAAAAGCCATTGAAATGCTTTATAGCCAGAGTTCGAGCTGGCGGCACAGCCAGAGAGCCCTGTTCCAAAACCCCCGCAGTGTTGAGTCAGGAAGTCTCTCTTAAAGGAGCTATGGCAAGCCACCAGCTGTGCTAAACTTTATTTCTGTGTCTAGATTTCCTTTTTAAGCCCCCTCAGGTTTTTAAGTGGATTAACCACACACGTTGGAGCACCAACTGTAGTATATAGGGGGTGGCTGTAGCCGGCCGCGGAGAAGTGGGGCTGTTTTCCCGGCACCTGGCTCCCAGCTGCCAGCTAGCTTATGTCCGAAACAACCACACAATTATATTCATTTAAATACTGCCTTGCCCATTATCTCTAGCCTTTTCTTGGCTAACTCTTACATCTTAAACTAACCCATTATAAAAGTCTATATGTCACTACGAGGTGGTGACTTAGCAGATGATTCTAAGGTACATCCTTCTCGGGCAGGAGAATCATGGCGTCTCTCTCACTTCCTTATTTCCCACCACCTTCTGTTCTGTCTACTCTGCCCACCTAAGGGCTGTGTCCTATTCTACAGGCCAGGCAGAGTCTTTATTTAACCAATGAAAGCAAAGAAATAAAGAAAAACCCTCCTACATAAGTAAACTTAGGAGACAGAAATTTTTTGTAGTATCTAGAGGCCTATGGGTATCTGGAGGAAGGGGGCATGACCTGGAAGACATCCCCCTGCCAAGATGCTGTGACTCACAAAAGAGCACCACCTTTGTTGGTAGAGTTAATAGCACTGGACAGGGCTCCAGTGTTCCTAGACCACAGATCCTAACTCAGAGGACTCTGAATGATCTACGATTCCTTAGAGATAAGAGTTTATGGAAAGACAGATGGTGAAATCCAAAGCAACAGTGGATATAAGTGAATAGACTTCCTCTGTCTTTTCCCATCAGCACCCACTCATCAAGGCTACTGAAAGGGATGGAGTCATTAACTTTCTAGACATTTCTTCTATCCACCCAACTAGGTGGCTCACAGAGGCTTATCTAAGACAATTTAGTTCATCAAGTTGAAGTCAGGGGTATGATTTCCTTGACATTTATATAAACCAACTATGATGGTTTCAAAGAAAATGATACCCAAAGGAGGTGGCACTATGAAGAGGTTATGGCTTTGATGGAGTAGGTATGACCTTGTTGGGGGAAGTGTGCCACTGTGGGGGTTGACTTTGAGGTCTCTTTTGCTCAAGCTTCTCTCAGTGTGACCGCCAGACCATTTCCTGTTGCCTGCAAGGTATAGGACTTGCAGTTACTCCACCAAAACCATATCTGCCTGCCTATCATCATGTTCCTCATCGTGATGATGATGAACTGAGCCTTTGAACTGTAAGGAAGCCACCCTAATTAAATGTTTTCTTTTTATAAGAGTTGTTGCAGTCATAATGTCTCTTTACAGCAGTAGAAACCCTAAGACACCAATTCATTCACTCTTCCATATAGATGGCATGCTAGCTAGCCTCTTTATAGTCATGTGGGTCCCCTGTGCCTCTGCCTCATGAGCCAGTTGAGCTCTGAGCCTTCTTCCTTAGTGGCTGTTCCTAAAGTAGATATAGAAAACAGTCCCTTTTTCTATTCAAATGCATTTTATATAAGCATTGTGCATAGAGTGTATTTCAGCAAATATTTGGGAAGATAAAGAATGCTCTCATTCCATAGTGAACACGTTAAAATTGATGAAATTATGAGAATTCTTTTGATCAAGATGCCACTGAGGGCTTTCTGTGTAAAATGTTCTTTTACAAGTCAAAGATCACTGCTTTGTTGTTCCATTTCTTCCTCTCTTTATTTTCTGACATTTTTCATTATTTATTCTAAATCTAAATTCTAGTTAAGCTATGGCACCTTCTTTTACCCAAACTATGACATTCTCGTTATTTCTAGAGTGTGAACCTTCTTTCCTTCAGTGTATGCCAGCTGCCAGCTGCTACAATCTGTTTTCCCACCAGTGTCTGTTGTGGCTGTCTGAATGGGGCTCCTAATTAATGTGTCGTGGAATGTAGACTATTGATCATCAAAAGTATCAGAGGTAGCTAGCAGAAATGTGAAGCTTGAAGTAAACAGGCTTAGGGTTTTACAATTTTAATTTATGTATATATGTGTGTGCAGATGCCCGCAGATCTAGAAGGGGCATTGGATCCTCTGGAGCCGGAGTCAAAGGTGGTTGTTGAGTTGTTCAGAGCTGATGCTGGAAACTGAATTTGGGTTCTCTGGAAGAGCAGCAAATGCTCTTAACTGGGGATACATAAGCAAACTATCCATTAAGTACGTGACATACATAGCATCTTAATAAGTGTTCACTAATAATTCCTTTTTATTCTTTCAAGCTTTTACCAACCATCTTGTAATCATGACTTTACCCACAGCTTGTAAAAACAGGCCTTACAAATGTCACAACAGAGAGAAACCAATGGAAAAAAGCAAGATATTTTTACAGACATGTATTAGACTTTTACATACATTATGGCTAAATCAATTCACTATTAGACAGCAAACTCAGGAGTTGAGAAGTTAGATTTGAAAAGCACTGAATTATAATAACCAGGCACAAAGAATAGGGACCTTGGAAGCTCTTCAGATGTAGGACCACGGGGAACTACCAAAAACCATTGCCACACTTAAACTCAGGCTAAATAAAAATGAACACTCACACATTAAAGAGAGGACTCAGTCTTTTAATCAGCAGCTGAAACGTGTATTCTGGGCCCACTCTCCACCCCAGGCTCTGTCTGCCTATTAGGTCTGCCCTGCTTTAGAAACCGATGCAGTTTTGTTTTTCTTGCTTTGTGTTTTCTTTTGAGTAGACAGACATGTTGAGTGGAGTGAAAGGCTACGGGCATGGGCTTCTTCAGTGTTCTGGAAATCACAAGAGTCTGATCGTACGGGAAAGATGTTTGTTTACCACTAAAGCATGGTGTGATTCCCTCCATCTTGACAACTTTATCTTTTACAGATCTTTCCTGTCTCCTACTTACCGAGTAGTTGGACATCAAAACAGGTCATTTTGGATTTCCATGCTAATAAAATACTGACTTAATGAGATATGAGAGACTTGGCTTCAGAGTAAATCTTTGTGGAAAGGCACTTGAGTTGCAGTTGGAATGGGAGGGAAATAAAAACTAGATTTTTATGGCACGGGCTTGGGGGCATTGGCTTGCCCTGTTTACAGATGGGCCAAGACAGAAAATATCAGGATCAAGATTGGTCCCAGTAGATACATTTCAGTCCTTGCAGAAACAGGATGATTCTCCCTATTTAAGACACACATTTTCATCTTTCTGTAGGTTAAATATACTGAGACCAATTAAATACCTCATGTGATGTCCTAAATGTCTCTATCCTGACTCACTTAATCTGCAGCTTTTCAGTAATTTCCCTCTAATGTCATTTGTTTCCATGGTTGGCAATGCTGTGTTGGTGCAGTACCTCTGAACCATGTTTGAGCACAGTAATTCACAGGGGACGCATCTGGTCCGTATTTGTATATCAGAAAGCAAAATAGCGGATTTCAGGGTTTCCTGGATCTTACTTCCGGGATGTAGAATCTGAGGAAGTAAAAAGACACAGAGGATTTGATACTAGCTAGACTTTATGTTTCAATTTGTGTTAGCTGTGATTGAAAGTCTCCTTGAGAGAAGTATTAGTTATGACCTCTAGGCTGTTGTCATGTGCACCACTAGAGGGCGCCATATCCACTTCCTTCTTGTTTTAGCCCCCTGTTCCCTTTATCCATTGTTTCATGAAGACTGATGCATGGGGAGTTAGTTTTATTTTGTTAAGGGGAAAGTTCTGAAAGGGGTTGACATGCAGGAGAGGGATATGGTGGTTTCTTATTACAAGTGGAGACATGAAGAAAGGAATTACTTGTGGTGTTCCTATTCTTAAGGACTAAAAGAGAGTCAGAACAAGACACAACTTTTGGAACTATAATATATATAGACTCTTTATTTAAGAGTTAAATTTTTCTCTCTTTCACAGTGAGATTTGCAGGAGGAACCTAGGGCGGCTTTTTAAAAAAATATTTATTTATTTATTTATTATGTATACAGTATTCTGTCTGTGTGTATGTCTGTAGGCCAGAAGAGGGCACCAGACCTCATTTCAGATGGTTGTGAGCCACCATGTGGTTGCTGGGAATTGAACTCAGGACCTTTGGAAGAGCAGGCAATGCTCTTAACCGCTGAGCCATCTCTCCAGCCCTCTAGTGCAGCTTTTGAAGGAGATTTGAGAAGATAGTTTTGTTGGCAGAAGGTATCTCTGGTGCTATGGTGAGCTATAGCAACTGTGTTGACTACTCAGAACCCAGTTTTAATAGACATCTGGCTTATGGAGGTTTGACTAGTCAGTGCCTTATTGCTGTGAAGAGACACCATGGCCATGGCAACTCTTCTAGAGGAAAGCATTTTATTGGGGCTGGCTTACAGTTCAGAGATTTAGTCCATTGTCATCATGACAGGAAGGAAGTCAACACACAGACAGGCATGGCGCTGGAGAGGGAGCCGAGAGTTCTCCAACCAGACCCACGAGCAGCAGGTAGAAAGAGACCCTGGGCCTGGCATGCACACGTGAAATTCCATACCCAATGTCCTAGGGCCTTGTGGCTTGGAGTAGTGTCTGGGAACTCGGGTAAGGGTCCTATACCTCTCCCAGTCCCCTCTTCTATGAGATAACGCCAACAGTCAACAAGCCTGAGGGTGCTGGCTACTTACAAGGAAGCACAGCTGATCTGATGAGGAAGGGTTATTTTGTAGGAGATCTGCACTGTACAACACACCTATACATCCCAATGCTATCTATAGAGTTTGGCTGGTGGTGAGTTCCAGAGACGGTTCTCCATGAAAACAACACCAACGACAGATGAGAAAAAGGGGAAAGGGAGGAATAGTAAAATTATATAAGGAGAGGCCATATTAGTTTGATAAAGCACCCTGACAAAGGCTGCTTATAGAAGAGAGAGTTTATTAGGGCTTGTGGGTGCAGAGGGAGATTCCATAATGGTGGGGAAGGCATGACAGCAGGCTCCTTAGCAGGGAGCGAGGAGGTCACTTTTCCACCCACATACAAGAAACAGATAGCAAACTGAATTAGGGTGTCAAACTTACACGCTCTTAAAGCTGTCCTCAGGGACCTCTTTCTTCCAGCAAAGGTACGGACATCGGCACACCAGAAGAAGCTATCAGATCCCACGGTACTATTAGTTATGGATCTTTATGAGCTGTCCAGGAGGTGCTGGGAATTGAACTCAGGACCTCTGGAAGAACAGCTAGTGCTCTTAACTACTGACCCATCTCTCTGGCCTCCAATTGTGTGTCTTTATTCACTGCTTCCAGGTGATAGTGTTGCCCTTATTCACCTTGTCTTCAATAATGTGTGGCTCTAAGGTGCTGGGATTGAGTGTGCAAATACATGGCAGACACAAAAGGGACCCGAAGGACTTTGTAGCCTAGAAAGCCTCTCTTGGTGATAAACACTCTTCAAAACATCTCTAATTCTCCATAGCACCCGACGCTACCAGAAAAACATGCAGGAATGCGAACCTAAGCATCTCCTGCAGGTGTCAATTTCAATTAAGATGTCCAATCTATTTTGCTTTAGCTTTGTTTCATAGAATTCTGTCTCTGGTGAACACCTCTCTGGGGGCTTAATGAACGTCCTTTGAATAAAAATAGAGACAGAAAAAATGGAGAGAGAAAAAACATTGAGACTTTCTGAGAAAGAACATTTATTTTTTTCTTGGGGGGGGGCTTTGATTTTAACTTAACCTGTCAATCCCTTCAACGATCTCTTTAACTGAACTGGGTCTTCAGGGCCGACTATGCATCCCCATGCAGTTAACAGATGCAGAAGGTTAGAAGAACGTGGAGAATTGCCATGGCCGGACTTAGGAGAGTCATAGCCAGGGCTTATAGCCAGAGACAGATGATTTTAATTTCCCACCTCTCTTTGATTTCTTGTTGACAGACAATGTGAAACGGGCTCCCTTGTGCCTCCTTTGTCCACATTTACGAGATTTGCAGGTGTTTGGCTTCATCCCATTAGTGGAAAGCCATATAAATGATCTCTCAAGGCAAGCTCAGCGCTGATCTCATGTATCATAGAAAACCAGAAAGTTAGAGTGAGCAGAAGCTACAAAGATGACCAAGGCACGTCTCGATTTTAGATGCTTTTTATTTAATTTTTTTCCCCTGCTAATCATACAGCACTGTCTCGATGGTGTTTCCTGTTGTTCCATGTTAGTGTTGGTCTCAACATACTATTCTTACTGCCTGTGGGCAGTCCCCAGCTAAGAACCACCTCCCTCCATTCTTTCAGTCCCAGAATAAATGCTCTCATGCATGGAACGATGCATGGTACCTCGAAAAATTAGTTTTTATGCATGCATGTGTGCTAAATTTTTATAAATACAGAATACGCTTTATCTTATATTCTTAGGTCTTTTTTCATTCATGCCTCTTTGTGTGTTTGTGTTCTTCTTTGCCCCTGGCAGGTGCCTAACAAACCTGTGAATTCTCTTAGGGAAGATGTACACTAGGCTGTCATTCACTTCTCATTCCCATGTACAATGTTGGGATGAATGAATGTCTTGGATACACCTCCTTAAGGGGGTTTTCAAAGGTTTAATGACACACGCTTTCATTATGAATTTTTAAATGGCTCTTCGGGGTGACATTTTTAGGATGTACTTCTACCTGCAGGGGAGATTCGTTTCTCCTAAATCATAAAAATTGGAGACTTGAAAAGATCATCCTTCCCTTTATAGCAGTGCTTCTCAACCTGTGAGTCACGACCCCTCTGGGAGGGGTCACATATCAGATACCTTGTACATCAGATACTTACATTATGATTTGGAACTGTAGCAAAATTACAATTATGAAGTAGCAACAAGGTAATTTTATGGTTGGGGGGAGTCACCACAGCATGAGGAACTGTATCAAAGGGTGGCAGCATTAAGAAGGCTGAGAACCCCTGTGTGTAGGACCTATGCATTAATCTAGTTGGCATTACATTGTTTCTCACTGTTTGCAATACAATGGATGTAAAGTGTGTGCAGTAGTCTAAGGGCTTTCTGGGCTATCTTTCTCTAGTTCCAGTTCAAGCATCTCACTGTCTATGCTTCTTAGGTTTCACCTTGTTGGAAACTGTTTATTAATTTTCCTTGCCCATTTTAACTACTTAACTCATTCAACGTCAACATACATTTGCAAAGAATCTTAAACTATTCTACATCTACATTATGCTAGTTTCTGACCCTGTATATGCCTATTATGGTAAAGCTATACTGGTTTGCTTGGTCTGTTAGGTCTTTGTGGAGTACACAGCCATTGTGTATCACAATTGTGCAACACACAGCCATATTGTGTATTGCAGTACTGTAAACAGTATTGCACCTATGGCCTTTGTTTGGGGCACAGCACGTAGGATGCTCTTCTCCATTCCATGATTGTAAAGATGGTCTACCAGTTTTCTGGCATTCTCTATCAAGGATAGCTCTAACCCACACATATAATGATCCGTGGTGCTAGATAGAAATAGAGCTTTTCCTACTGTGAACCATTTGATTCAGTCTTATCTTTTTAATCACCCACCCTTCTGTATTGCTTAGTGAGTGCTACTTTGATGGCAAGTCAGCTCCCTGTATTCTGTTCTTGACTTTCTTTCATGTTCTCAATGTCTGATTTTTGCCTTGTTACACTCCACACTCTGACTCCTTTATATAACTGGAGGGAGTTTGTCTTGTGTCTGCCCAGACTAATATCTTTCTGCTCCTTATCTTAAAAACTGATAATTATTTGCATAGCTTTTTATCTTTGCCCAAATTTTGGAACAGATTTGCATACAACTTTAGCTGGAATAACATTAGCTTTGTAAATTAATTACAGAACATGGCACACCTTCATTTGTAAAAAATTAATCTCATTATTAAACAGGCTCTATTATCATTTTGTTTAAAATTTCCTTTAAGCTTTGACTACAGTTCAAATAGCTCTCTGTGAGAACCTGATCAGTTCTTGTAAAGTAGCTGATAGGGTTGGTTGTTCTTCACAGAGTTACTTTAATTTCACTTTTCCAGATAAGGTCTATTGTAGCCCAGGTTAACCTTAAATTCCCTAGGTAACAATGGAGGATGTTCTAGAACTTTCTGGATCCCCTGTTTCCCTGCTCTAGCGTTGGGATTGCATATGTAGGCCACCACATTTGTCTTTATTATATTTTCATATGTTGTCGTTGACAGAGGAAACTATCTTCTTCATGTTAAATTTAATTTTCTTAGATGAAATTTACATCTTTAAATATTACATTTTGAACATGAGAAGCATCGTGATAAATTCCACCATGTCTTCAATAAAATCCTAATGCATCCAATCATGTTTTTCAATAAAATAAACATTTTTTTGATGATTGCCCAGATAATGCAATTTCAAAGTTTTATTCTAAGCCTGTTCTTTTCCATTTGAAATCCAGAACTTATGTGCTCCGAGTCTTCTGTTTTAGATCAATTATGAAGCCAAATCCAGCACCACTTATGAAGAAACTTCAACATATCAACTTTAAAATGAATGCTATTGAATAATAAAAAATTAAATATGACATGCATAATGCTTTTTTAAGGTAAGTAATAAAAGATAAATTCAGGGACAAATAACAACCTTTAGAGCATGCTGAAAAGGATATTTTATCTATGAAAGAAAAATGTATCTAAGATATGGAGATGAAATGTAACAGATGCAGCAACAGTAGCTATGTCTGGATTATGGCATTATTTTTTATATTCACAATTTTTCTACATTAAAATAAATAAAAAAGAAAACAACTTCAAAAAATAGAACACAGGCAATTAAACTATTCATGAGGTTCCAAGAACATTAAGTTCCATTTTATTCTATTTATTTCCAGTTTAACAATCCCTTATTGAGCAAAGCATTGTGCCAGATTCTAGGAAAGAAACAAAGATGAATCAAACCCAAGTGGTGCCCTGAAGAGTGTAGAATCTGATATGCAGCCGTAATGCAAGGGAGCAAAGTGCTGAGTGTGTACACCCATGGCACTCCTGACCCTCTGGTTCCAAACTGGAATGCTGGCATCACATTGGAGCCTTTGAAATTTCCATCCCAGGAGTGTGCTTGACGCTATTCCTCCTTGGATCAAATCAGAGCTGCTGTCTAGGAAGAACACTTAAGAAAGATCTCACAAATCACAAATCTCCCTGAAATGGCAGAAAGAGAGGAGGATTTGGAGGGCGAATTGGAAGAAGACTTGACCAGATGGTTGGATGGGTAATAGGATAGAGGGCAGGCAAGGAGAAGTGCATGGGCCTATGCTGGTTTTTTCTTTTTAGTTCTCTCTCTCTCTCTCTCTCTCTCT
>JAQHUG010000034.1:444684-490210 GCA_028555095.1 Dicrostonyx torquatus | reverse complement strand
TTCCTTCCTTCCTTCTTTCTCTCTCTTTCTATATGCTTATTCTCTTGATTAATGATTTCTGTGGGTTGACCCACTCACTGCGGGAGAGGGGTGTGCCACTCCTGGGTAGGATGATAGAAGAAAGCAGACTGAGCAAGCCATGGAGAACAAGCCAGTAAGCAGTGCTCTCCCATGGTCTCTCAAAACCGCCTCCAGGGCAGTGAGGATGAGGTTGAAAGAGAAGGGGAGAGGAAGTGTTTAGAATTGGGTGAACCGAGTGGAGATGTAAATTAGAGAATCTTTGAAACTTTACATTGGAGGAGCATGCGAAAGATCACGTGGTCATTCTCTCATCTACAAACAAAACTACTCTTTAAGATGGGAACAATCTCAACCAAATCGCTTTCCAGAAAATGAAGTGGACTTCTTAATTTATCACATTCTGTTACAGCTCTTTTCTCTTGAAGTGGTAGTGTGACATGAAGAGGTTGAGTAAATTTCCCAGTGTCACACATAAGAAGGGGTCACGCGGTGCAAGTCTGGGTAGGATCCAGTCACAAAGGCGCTGTAGGTGTGGGGCATTTCATAAGATCACAGGGTCTTCCCATCTTTCCTATCCGCTTACCCAGATGTTTGTCTCTGAGAAGGCCCTTTCCTTATTACGGCCTTTCCCATAAGAAACCACCTCCTTAGGTTACGCACTCCCATTTCCCTCTCTAATGTACCTTTAAATTCTCCTGCCATGACAGTCCCAGGATGGAGCTTGGGTCATTAGACTTGGTGGCAAGCACCTTTCACTGGTCCGAGAAGCCATTTCACGGCCTCTAGATTACTCCTTTACAATTATGACTCCAAGTTCATGTGTCTTTGCACTTAATAGTGTTTCTCAACCTGCGACCCTTTAATATCATTCTTCGTGTTGTGGTGACCTCTAGCAAGAAAATTATTTCGTTGCTGCTTTATAACTGTAATTTTGCTACCGATATGAATTGCAATGTAAATGTTTAATATACAAGATATCTGATATGCAAGTTCCAAAGAGGCCATGACCCACAGGTTGAGAACCATTGACTTAGCTGTTAAATTACAGTCAGCAGGGGTTTGTATAAATGCTACATACAGGAATCCCAAGACTCTAAAGGAATGAACATGCTGTATTACACAGTAATAGTTTTATAGAGACTGCCATACTGTTTTCAGTAGGAAGTGAACAATTTTGCATCCCACAGGCGGTGAAAGAAGTTCTATGTTCTACATCCTGGCTGCATTCTGGTCCAGCAACATCGGTGACTCATTCTAGAGTCCGGATTCCTAGTGGCTGATTCACAATATCTCTGTCTGAAGTTTATGTTTCCCTCTCGGGTGGGCTGAAACGTCCTGCTTCTGTTCGTCATTTCAATACCAGCTTAGGCAAGCGGCACAGTGCCGTTGTTTATTTTTTATTTGGTTTTTCGAGACAGGGTTTCTCTGTAGCTTTGGAGCCTATCCCAGAACTAGCTTTTGTAGCCCAGGCTGGTCTCGAACTCACAAAGATCCGCCTGCCTCTGCCTCCCGAGTGCTGGGATTAAAGGCGTGCACCACCACTGCCCGGCTCAGTTGTTTAGTCAGGCTACCTAGATGCCCATCTGTCCCTGCAGGATTCGGCAAGTGACGACTGGGTGTGCTAGGCCTTATTTTTATCTCATTTCCCACCCTGTCATTTTAAGTTTTGCTCAGCACCCAAAGGGGACCAGTGCCCACACACCCCTTCACCGAATTGTAAAGGCGCAGTGTAAAATTCTTTGAGTCCCATTGCGCCTTACAAATAAACATGCCCAGTCTCTCCAGCAGTCGTAGGTTCTAAGATAGCCGGTTCTTTGAATACCTGCCATCATGAAGGGATCTTTGAGGGGTTATTATACAGGTGGTTGTTGACAATGCTTCTTGGCCCAGAGGAACAGGGTTGACCTCTTTTAAATTCCAATCTCACACAGTCCAATATTATGGAAAATATAAAAACAGATTACTGGGCAATGGGATTAAAATGGACTCGCTTAGGGGAGCATGGTTTGATAGTCATTCCAGTGCTGGACAATCACCATTGCAGAAACCACCTAAGGTGGCTGAATTTCCTCAAGGATGTCTTTCTTGCAGCCTTGAATGAAGAAAGGAGTGGGCTCTGAACCCACATCAGTGAGGAAGAATGGAGTTAAGGGAGGGGTGAGCATATTTTATTTGAGATTTCCCCGTAAGGGTCCCAAATGCATTCCACATCTTTGGCATTTTATGCTACTGTATATAAGAAAATTCTGGCATTTAAGTTTTTACTTACTGTAACGATCCCTTTAATTAAAGATAAGAGCAAAAAATAAGAGGTAGCATAAAAATAGTTCCCCAAAGATAGATACGGTGTGATGCTGTACAGAAACGTCAATGTGCAAAAGAATGAGGTGTCTTATTTATAGATGTAGACATATGGGACCAAGTTTACAAAGCCCCAGGGTATTAATTTTCTTAGGAAAGCAAGGGAAGAAGCAGAAATCAGGAAGTCTCACACAGGAATCTTCCCGTTCAGGGTGCATTTCTTTGAAAATAAAGAGCATTCTGGAAAAAAAAAAACAACTGAAGCAAATAAGGCCAAACACTGTTGTTTGATGAACCTGGAAGGAGCTACCGTGTCTATAGATGTTCTCTTATTAAAAATGCCCTTGAAATATTACACAGTATAAGGAATTAGTGAAAAGTGTATTTAAAATAACAATAGTAGCAGCACCAACAATAAAAAAAACACTCTGGCATTGTGGTACACAGCTTAAATCCCACACTTGGCTGAGGCAGGCGGGTCCCTATGGGTCAAAGCCAGCCTGGTCTAGGTAGTGAGTTCCAGGAGAGCCAGAGACGCACAGAAAGATCAGAAATGAAGCAGAACTGGTAGCATCTCTTCTCTAGGCTGAGAGACAATGGCACTCTCATTCCATGTGGATGTACAGACGGAGGGGCAGATCACTAGATGAGGAGAAAAAAATTAAACATCTTCAGCTTCGTTGGTTTAAAGACCCAAATGGGTATTCTCTCTCTCTCTCTCTCTCTCTCTCTCTCTCTCTCCTCGGTCTTTGAGACAGGGTTTCTCTGTATAACAGCTCTGGCTGTCGTAGAACTTGCTCTGTAGACTAAGCTACAGAGACCAGCTTGTTTCTGCCTCCTAAGTCCTGGGATTAAAGGTGTGTGCCACCAATGCCTGGCTACCAAATGGCTATCCTTACCTTATACATTATAACCTATTCTCATGCCATTCTTTTCCTGTCAGTTTATTTTTTTAATGTGTTTTCTGGGCTGTTAGGCATATGAAAATGAATGCCTTTGAAAGACAATGGTAGAGAATGCAATGACGATTTCTGTGCTCCTGGAAGAATGGGTGGGGAAGTGAATACTAAATAGAAATCCAGTTAGCTTTGCTCGCTGTTGCACAGGCTAAATTAGATGTGTGTACTATTTAAAATGT
Organism: Dicrostonyx torquatus; assembly: GCA_028555095.1. Taxonomy (NCBI): domain Eukaryota; kingdom Metazoa; phylum Chordata; class Mammalia; order Rodentia; family Cricetidae; genus Dicrostonyx; species Dicrostonyx torquatus. The sequence continues at coordinate 486,750 of JAQHUG010000034.1, read as the reverse complement.
ATTTTTATTAGCATCTTCATATTGAAAGTGGCAGGAAAAGGTTTCATAGACTAGACTTCACAGCAGATAATAAAAGTTCATAAGAACCCTTTGAAATAAGCGCTATTATGCTATACTCATCTCACTCATATTGTGATGTCCTGAGCTTATGTATTTGGTCTCTGATCCTGATTCCTGTATGTGTGTTGGGGGGTTGGTAAGTGGGGTGGGGGTGGTGATGGTAAAGCAACTGCCACCGTCTTCAGGAATCCAACCGGGTCTTCTCACAAATGATCACCACAGCTGGGCCTGTTGCCTGCTGACTTATCCCACAGAATAAGGATATGGGGAGGGTCATGGGTCAGCCACTCCTCCCAAGCAGAGGTCCATATGACCTTGAGGTCATGGGAGAGAAGCCAGAGGATATAGGTGGAGAAGGGGAAGGAGAGGGGATGCCATCTATGTGGTCTTTGCACATCTCTGTGGGCACAGTCCTTCTATGTATGTGACTGCTTCAAAATTTCTATGCTTCAGCCTGTAACTTCTCATCCAGTGTTCTGTGAGAAATTTTAATAAACTTGCTGATTCCTCTAAGTGAACCTTGGTAGGACTGCACTTAACTTTGTCCTTAGGGCCTTAGGAGGAGGGGTAGATATTGTATGTGTCTATGCCAGGGGAAAAAAATTTTGAACTCATAGAAATTTGCCTGTATGTCATGTCCAAGTGTGTGTGTGTGTGTGTGTGTGTATGTGTGTGTGTGTGTGTGTGTGTGTGTGTGATGTTGAAGTGCATGTGTGTGCTTGCATGTACTCCCCTCAGCAAGTGCCGGTAGAGAACAGAGTTTGACTCAGGGTTTCACCCTCTATTATTCCTCATCTCATTTATTACTATTTTTTTTAAAATCATTTTAAGTGGGCATTTTGGTTGCATGTATGTCTATGCACCAAGTGTGTACCTTGTGCCTGGAGACTAGAAGAAAATGTCAGAACTGGAGCTGGAGTTACAGAAGGTTGTAAGCTACCATGTGGGTGCTGGGAACCGAGCCCAAGTCTTCTGGGAATGCAGCCAGGTATCTTAACCACTGAGTCATTCCCTCTATCTCCCTTCATCTTACTGTTTGCATTAGCGTCTCTCACAGAACTTGAAGCTCACCATTTTGGACAGACTGGCTGACCAGAAAAGTCATGGCATCCTTCTGTTTCCAAGCTCCAACGGTGAGGTTACAGAACTGTGCCAACATACCCAGCTTTTGCATGGGTGCCAGTGATTTTAACACAGGTCCTTATGCTTGTGCATCAAGCTCTTTGCCCATTGAGTCATCCCCCCCCCCCAGGCTGCTTTTGATTTTTTGCATGCTCTCCTCAACCCCCAATACTTATTGATAAGGCTAGCTTTTGCATGAAAAAAAGCTAACTAGTTGTGAGGGTTTCTCGGGTTCTTTCAGGGGAAAACTTTTCATCAGAAAGACCAAAGAGTGATTGGGGGGGGTTAGGACCCCCAGTCTCACCTCTAACCTCCAAGGGCAGAAAAGGGGCTAAAGGTTGGGTTGATCTCTAATAGCAATACTATTACCAATGATGTAATAAAGGCACATTTTATAAAATCCCAGAGGCTTGGGAAGCTTCTTGATGGCGGGACACAAGGTTCCTGGAGGGTGATGTGCACAGAAAGGACATGACCCTGCATGCCTCCTCCTCCATGCTTTATAAAAAAAAACAACTGGGGCTGGAGAGATGGCTCAGTGGTTAAGAGCACTGACTGCTCTTCCAAAGGTCCTGAGTTCAATTCCCAGCAACCACATGGAGGCTCACAATCATCTGTAATGAGATCTGGTGCCCTCTTCTGACCTGCAGGCATATACACAGACAGAATATTGTATACATAATAAATAAATAAATCTTTAAAATAACCTGTAGGGGTCAAAAGCACCTCCAGTTTAGAGGTGCTACATCAGATATAGGGGTTGTAACCTTGAGTTTTTGATTGGCACCTTAAGGGAGGCACACTTTAGTCAAGACTAGATGTCAGACTATCTCTAGGTAAATGATATCAGAATTGATGTGAATTATAGGACACATAGCTAGTATATACGGGGAAACTGCTCAGTCTGGGAGAAATGCCAGCACACATTAGAAACTAGCACTAAAATGTTTTGGGTTAACTAGGATGTGTTAAAGGTCAGGTTAAAAAAAAAAAAGGAGTCCCACTCCTTCATCTTTTGAAGAACTAAGAAAACACAGAGAGCTTTTGGCAATTAGCTAAGACCACTGAACAGTGAATTTACTCTCTGGTTCAATCGTCATTTCCTAGATGCTACATTGAGAGGCAATCTAAAAGGATGGCTGAATTTGAGTTTCAGTTTGCCATCAACTAATCCTCTGGTCCCAGGGAAGTCAATTGCTCCAATTCTCAGTTTTCTCACTAAAATTGATTACAACAAAGAACACGCGTCTGTGTGAGGAAGAGTGAGGGAGTTGTGCTGAATTCTCGCTTTGACACCACAATACAATGCAACGGCAAAGGTGAGCTATTGGGAAACTGTTTCTGCCTGCGACTCTTGAGGTTTTATTTTTTACATCCCTCCCATGCTAAGGCTTACTTCTTGTCAATCACAGGAGGGACACGTGCCTGAAGACCTTTTCTGGGTGAATTCTTATTTGCCTTGAGAGCAGAGAACTAAGTTCTTGACCCCCTTTTCTTGCTCAGAGTCTGCTAAGCTGGAGACCAAGTTCATTTTTTTTTTTTTTGACTTTGGAGGCAAGGTGAAAGGGATAACCCTTTTGGTGGGTAATATTATCACATAGTGTTGGTTTTGGACAAGTAATTAGCTTACAGTGGATGTCCTGTCACTGTTAAGCAGGACATAGTGGGGAAGCTCCCAATAACTCTGTGGCAAATTCTTTTCTCAGACAAGGTTGCCAAACTTACTTGGGCCCAAAGGAATACTTAACACGCAGCCAAGGGGAACAGCTTAAAGCACTTAAGAGCTTTTAAAATACAACTTTTCTCTTCATAAATATAAAATAATGTTTATTGTAGAAAATTATAAAACAGATGCTATGAATTAATGTGTCCACTAAAAGTTCATGTGTTAGAAACACAATCCCCAAATCACATGTTCGGACTATTTAAAGACAGGCCACTGGAATGCGTTTAGGATTAAAGTTAGGAGAGCAGGAATGGTATGATGGCTTTCCAAGAAGAGGAAGAGAGACCTGAGATGACACACATGCTCATGCGTGTTACCATGCGTGAAACACCCTCCACCATCACATGATGCAGCAAGAAGATCCTACCCAGATTCTACACAGACACAAGCCTTTGGCGTTCCAGATTCCAGAAACATGAATCAAGTAAACTTCTATTCTTGATTCATGCTCCCCCATAGAGCCTTCCTTCTTAGCCTCTCTGATCTGTGGATTGTAGTGTGAGTATCCTTTACTTATAGCTAATATCCACTTATAAGGGAGTACATATCATATTTTTGGTTTCTAGGTCTGGGTTGCATCACACAGAATGATTTTTTTTTGTTCTAGTTTCACCCATTTGCTTGCAAATTTCATGATGTTATTTTTTTTTAACCCAAGGGTGGGATGGCCCAGAGACCTAGGGTAGAACCAAATAGGTCTTCCCCCCCCGGCCCCCAAAGTCAATGAAATGATGCCTAATGATTCTTATATGCACATAGATCAGTGCCTAGCCCAGTCATCACCAGAAAGGCTTCCTACAGCAGCTGATGTGAGCAGATGCAGAGACTCACAGTCAGACATTAGGCAGAACTCAGGAAACCTCACAGAAGATGGGAAGGAAAGATTGTAAGAGTCAGAGGAGTCAAAGACACCAGAAGAACACGGTCCACAGAATCAACTAATCAGGGCTCACAGGGGCTTCCAGAGACTGATGTGGGAATCATGGGGCTTGTATGGGTCTGTGCTAGGCCTTCTGCATATATGTCGGACTCCTAACAATGGGAGTGGAGATGTCTCTGACTCTTTTCCCTGCTCTTGGTACCCTTTTCCTCCTACTGGGTTACCATGTCCAGTCTTGATATCAGGATTTATACCTAGTTTTATTACATCTTGTTGTGCTGTGCTTGGTTGAAATCCCAGGGAGGCCTGCTCAATTCTGAAGGGAAATAGAGGAGCAGTGGATTTGGAGGAGGTGGGGAATCACTGGGAGGAGTGGAGAGAGGGAAACCTGTAGTCTGGATGTATTATTGTGTGAAAAGAATAAATAACAAGAAAAAAATTAAAAATTAAAAGTAAGAGAATTTTAAGTCATAATTTTTGTTATCTTATAGATTTAGTTGAACTATGCAGTTAGAAAAGAATATTATTTTAGAATCAATTTACTAGATGTTTATATGGTTGCTATATATTTTCAAGTTCTCTATGTTGGAAAATTCTTAATACCATACTAATAAAGATCAAGTCAGTCTAATATAGATCAATCTATCATCTATCTATTATTTCTATCAATCAATTGTCTATCTGCATCTACTTTATCCGTTATCAATTCTAGCCATCTATCCAACATTTATCAACTTGTTTTTGTCCCTTGTCATCTACATTTGCCATCTACTTGTCTACCTATATATCTATCATCAGAAAAACAGTTTTATCTTTTAGGAAAGAAGGGATAGGTGACTTAAACCTCCATGAGAAGATGTGAGGTGATATTTTTTTACCAGAAGTCCCACACCAGAAGATGGTATTCCACATGGTAATCACCAAACACGATGAACTGAGTCCCCCAAACAGCATAGTTGTTCAGAAAGTCTTCACTGCTTGACTGTGAGATAGTGCACTCTGGTATTTTATTCAGAATGGCACAAATACATAGGTTTCCTACAGTTTGAGAGGATTATTCTCAAGGCACATGCTTCTAAACTTATCTTTCAACATTTTTTTTATTGTTGCTTAGTCATGGGAACCTGAAAATTGAACCTTTTCTTGCAGATGAAAGGTTTACTTTCTATCGGGTCACTGACCCTGGCCTCTTTCTTGGGCTGCTCATCTACTCTGAACAGGTTACCTGTCAGGTGCCAGGAGAGAGGGGTGCTTCCAGGCTTGGTGATGCCAGGGGCCTGTGCTTGGTAGAAATCCAAGATTTTCTATTTTACCCTAAAGCAAAGAAAAGCAAAACAAAACCCCCAAGAAACAAACAAACAAACAAAACCAACCAAAGTAACAATAAAGCAAACACATAAAACAAAATCTCATCAAATCAAATCAATGTGTAAGTTACAGAGGGCAATGTTAATGGTGTCTTGGAGGTGACTTTGTTGGGGGGGGAGAAAGGGCAAAAATGATTTAATGAAAACAATTCTAAATAACTTAGCAGCTCTTTGACTGGTTTTTATTTACCTGGAAGAATTTCTGTTGGGTGACAAGTTGTGTCGGAGGGCCTGTGGAAAACGTAGCAACCAGGGAGCTGCTTGACACAAAGCTTCTTGTTAAGGCTCTGCTGAACTCCAAGTCTCATTTGCTTCTTCCTTCCTTCCTTCTTCCCTCTCTCTCTCTTTCTTTCTTTCTTTCTTTCTTTCTTTTTTTTTTTTTGAGGCCTGGTCTCTCTGTATCTTTGGAGCCTGGAGCCTGACCTGGAACTAGCTCTTGTAGGCCAGGTTGGCCTCGAGCTCACAGAGATCCATCTGCCTCTGCCTCCCAAGTGCTGGAATTAAAGCTGTGTGCCACCACTGCCCAGCTCATGTCATTTTATTTTAAGTTATACCGTATCTCAGGTCAGAGTCTTTGAATATGGGTGCCAGGGAGTGAGGAATGAAGTGTATACATCACAGCAAAAAGCAAATAGACTTTCACAAATGGGCCAAGTGTCAGAGCAAATCTTTCCCTGGTAACACTAAGGTGAAGGAAGGAAGGAGATGAGAGACAGAACGCACCTGAGAGTGGCTGCCGCGTGTGAGGGCTTTGCCAGTCCTGGGTGGGAGGAGGGAGCAAGAGCTCAGCACTAACTACCACTTCTCTGTGCAGCACTTGTGGCTTTGAAGGCGTCATCAAGGCTGAAGCACTGCGCAGGGACTTTGGTTAAGCATGGGGATTGGCAGGACTGTCATTGGGACATGGACCTCAGCTGGTGATGAACTGGAAACAGATTAACTCTCCTAAGACAGAGACCCATCCTCAAATTTATTCAGTGCCCAAATAGACCAAACAAGATGCAAGCCAATGCCATTCTGTCTCCCTTCCAAACAGTTTTCAGAGAGGCCAAGGCGAACACCTCCTCTGGGGGCTGTTGGTTCTACTCTCAAGCCCCCTCCGTGAATTATCCTTGCTTTTTCCTGTCCTTACAAACACACTGTATTATTATTTTTTCCAAATTAAATTTTTGAGTTATGATGCGGCTACATAGCCCATAGCCTGCCTCAATTTCAAAATCTTCTACGCAGACTTCTACCTAGACTGCGTGCTAGGATTACAGGGCTGCTGTCACCATGTCTGGGTTTAGGGAAACTTTTTTCATCTGGTCGTCACAAATACGTGCCTTTCAGGAGAATGGGCAGGTCAAATAGACACAGGGCTTCCTTAGGGCTGCTATTTCTCCTCTTCCCCAGATGACTGTCTTAAATATGTTTCCAGATATTGTAGCAATGTTCAGCATCTTGTTTAGGCACAGTAGTGGATCACACCATTTTAAGACTATTCTGTATTTGTTAGCAAGGTTTTGGATTCAATCCTCAAGATGAGAAAAAACTTGGCAAATTTCTTTCAGCAGGAACCAACATATTCAACCTCTGTCCTACCCGGTACAGTCCCGCAAGCCAGCTAAAAGCAGGGACAGACTGGCCCTGCATGTCACTGCAAACTGCTGATGGAATAGCCCCATGTCATTCAGTTTTTCTTCTGGACACAACTGCAGGGGATAAAACACATGAAAGGTTGATGTCTTATTTATTTTTGCCTCAATTCTCACTTTGAATGTTTATCTCTATCTGAGTCTGAATATTTAGGGAATAACATTAACCATGGATGGTGCAATTAGCTCAATAATTCACGGTATTATTGGTGTTGGGCTTGCTCAACAATTCATAACATCATGGGGGATTGTATGGTGATTTTGGTTGCTCACAAGCAAGAATAGAATTCCAAAATGAAAAGACAAACGAACAATTCCCCCCCCCCCCAAAAAAAACAAAAAAGGGTGATTAATCCTTCCAAGGCCAAAGCACAAAAATGATCTTTGCTCCGGGCAGCGGTGGCGCACACCTTTAATCCCAGCACTCGGGAGGCAGAGGCAGGAGGATCTTTGTGAGTTCGAGACCAGCCTGGTCTACAAGAGCTAGTTCCAGCGCAGGCTCCAAAGCCACAGAGAAACCCTGTCTTGAAAAAACAAAAACAAAAAAACAAAAACCCCAATCTTTGCAAATTTCTAAGGCCAAATCAATTCTGCGTGTTTCATTGTATACATATCCTGGACATCTTCAGTGTAATTACTCTCCCTTTCAATATATAGGTTGTGAAAGGAGAGTTCAATGTTTCAGGAACATTCCAGGCCATAGATAGCTATTGTCTCCCCCCCGGACACCAATTGGTTAGCTGATGCTTATGAGTGAAGTGGGTGTCACGTAGGAGTTCTGAAGGAGCCTGATCCTACTCATGTACATTTTTTTTAGAGCCTTGAAAACACCCCAGGAGTAGAGCCAGTTTCGCATCAAGTCTGTTAGCTGATTATGTCCAAGCATTTACTAATAAGACAAAAGTTAGGTGTGCATGGTCTTCTGTACTATCTCTCACTTTAGCAACCAGGAAATCCAGAGCTCACCTAAGAACATGCCTTTTCTTCCAGGTGGTATTCATTTTAAATGAGATTTTCATTCTTCTTCATTCACCCCATAAAATACAGTTAAAGCAATTTGAGGTAACGAGTAAAAATATCCATCAGGAAAAGGAGAGTATGGTTTCTTGAAGATGTTCCTCCTCCCGAACCTAGCATAAACTTTAACCTAGCATAAGGTCAATTAAATTGAGTAGATGCCCTAGGAGCTCAATAAACCTGCAAAGTAACCTGTACTTTGACCCCAATTCCTTTTAACTAGGTAGATATATGGCATTTTTAATTTAACATTTATTCCCATTACATTTTTATTGATGCACTTTCCTTAACAAGGAGAAGAGCTAAATATTAAAAAATTTAACTCTCATTGAGTATACAGGTGGCCCTGGGATGAAGAGTTGGTCAAGAGGCTAAGTGCAAAGGCTTCAACCTAAAAACAAATGCTCACAACAAGAAAGGATTTTTTCTTTCCTTTTTTAAATTTTATTTAAAATTAAACAATTTCTTTAGAAAGTAAGGTAGATTATCAATACTCTTTGATTATGTGCCAATGGAAAGGTCTAGGATGCTGACTTGGATACTGGTTAGGAGCAGTAGTCAGTAAACTCCGGACTTTGTGTGAGATGTGAGAACACGTGTCCATCTCAAAACTGCTATATTGACATTTCTGCCATTGTAGTCTATGTAAGCAGATGTCGAGAGGGAGGGAAGAGCTATGGAAATATTAGACCTACTGTCTTAGGTGAGGTTATTATTGCTGTGATAAATCACATGACTGACTGGAGAGCTGGCTCAGTGGTTAAGAGCCTGTATTTTACCTCCAGAAGACCCAAGTTCAATTCCCATCACTATAACAGGTGGCTAACTGCCTGTAATGCCAGCTCCAAGCCAGAGCCTCTGTGGGTACCTGCACTTATGTGTACACATAACTAAAATAATAAAAGATAAATATTTTTTAAAGGTAGGGTGTGAGGCAGAGGTAGGTGGATCTCTGAATTCAAGGTCTATCTGGTTTACACAGTGAGTTCCAGGACAGTTAGGACTACATAGAGAGACTGTCTCAAAAAAAAACCAACCAAATAAATAAACAAAAAATATCATGACCAAAAGTAACTGGTATAGGCATGGGCTTATTTCACTTACTCATCAGCATCACAGTACATCACTGAAGGAGGTCAGGAATTTGGAAACAGATACTTCCTGCCTTGCGCCTCAAGACTCTCTCAATCTGCTTTCTGGGACCACCATCCCAGGAGTGCCACAACCCATGGCGATCTGGACCCTCCCACATCAGTCATCCATCAAGAAAATGCCCCCACAGACCAACAGGTGGGGCCATCTTCTTAAATAAGGCTCCCTCTTAGAAAATGATTTGAGCTTGTGTCAAGTTGACATGAAACTAGCCAGCATGCCCACAAACACTCCTTGGACTTCTGGAGAAAAAACAGCAGCTGCCTAAGCTTGTGAGATGGAGGCTTGAGAAATTTTGATTTCGCATTATTGGAAATGTGCATCTTTAGAGGATAAGATATCCTGGAAACCTTTAGGAGCAGAAGCCTAGCTATTGGGGAAATGCCGCTAGGGTGAGCCACTGAAGGTTATAGCCTGGCTGTGGTTTTGGTGGACCTTTTTGTTTCATGATCCTCTGTGATGCGAACACCCTCGAGCACATATGCCTGCCACCATGAACTGTTCAGTCCACTGTGCCTTCCTGTCATGACAGCCTGAAATCTGACATCACAAGCCAACGATAGATTTTTATCTATCTTGTCAAGTATGTTTGTCATACTGATGTCATAACTCAGGCAGGGTGTATAGTTCCTTTTGTGACAATTATCCATCATCTCTCTTCTATACTAATCTCTTTCCCACATTCATGTCTATTTTGCTTGTGTTTCGCCAGGTTTGACCAGGGCAAGAGCCTAAAGGGTACATCAGTGGGAACAAAATTAATGGCAGCTGTTCTACCTCTCCCAGAATCCATCAGTCACCTAGAGTTTAGCAGTAAGGGTCCCACAGCTGCCTGAAGGGTTCCTTTCTGTAGACTTAGAACCATAAGTTCATGATTGCATTAGTTATGTCCTATGTAGAGGATGGAATTTTAGGGTCTTTCTCCTCGTCTTTTAGCTCTAACCTTCTTTCCACTCTTCTTCCACAAATTTCTGGGCACCTTAGGTGAGCAGTGTAAATCACTCCTTTAAGGCTGAACCCTCATCTGTCACTGACTCTCGGTATCTTTGGCAGCCATGAGTTTCTTTGTTCACTGCAGTTCACTGCAAATAGCTTTTGAGTAGGCTTGAGAGAAGCTTTTGTCTAAGGCTGTGGATACACACACTGATAGACAGCCAGGCATCCTGTCTACTATCTAGCCATCCCTGGCGGTTCTTTCCCTCATAAAACCTATTACCTCCTTGAGGCATGGGGTTTTTCTTTTGTTTTGTCTTTAAGACAGACTTCACTTTAAATGCTTTTTGTTTTTATTTTTTAAGTTTTTGGTGGCTCCGTTTATTTCTTGGTTGTGGTAACAAAACTCTAAATTCTGGGTCCACCTTTTACATAGCCGTCACTCCAGGTCTTCATATCATCTGTTCTTTGGAAAATATTTGAATCATTTTGTCCTTGTAGTGTGGGGAGGATGGGTGCCATGGATCAAGAATGTTTGAAGACAATTCGAGAGAGTTTGTTTTTCCTTCCATGATGTGGTTCTCAATGATTGCACATATTGGATTTAGGGTGATTTCTAATTCTGGAGGATGATTTTATTTTTTAAATCTTGAAGTATGTATGTTAACTATATTTAAGCGAGCCTCACTTGCAGGTATCAGGGATTAGGATCAGGATATGTTTTAGACACAGTTCTCCAGCCCTCTGCACTTTTTAGGTTGTGCGTGCGTAAGTGTTCTCCCATGTGTTTATCCCCACAGGACAAAATGATTTTAACATTATTTTAACTGTCTTTGTAGACATTCCTTGATTAACTGGGGTCAGAGATTGGGTAATTACATCCCTACTTACCTGGCACAGTGTCTGGAATATAGAAGAAAATTGATAAATATTATTAAAAGAATGGTTTTCAACAAGATGTGGAGACCCTGAGAAGGTACCACTCATGCTAATATAAGGATAGATGGACAAATAGTTTGCTAAAGTTAATTACAGCTTTACCTAGTTATCTTATGAGCCAAGATTAATATCAATAAAAATAAAATCATTCCTTTGCAAACAAACTCCCCAAAATCCATATGCAAACATATTGCCGAACTAATCTTTATTGAAGAAGATAGAGCACGAACTGATCTCTGTTAGTAAAAGAGGAATGTAAGTTACTATCTGATTGCCAGGACACCAAAAGAAAGAAAATGAGAAATGTCACTGAGAGAGTGGGCAGGAGAGAGGCTGGCAGACTAGAGAGTGAGAAGATGGGCAGTGGGGAACTAAATCTCACAGTTGCATATGGATAAGGGAGTCTTTTTAACTGCACATTCTAGTTGCTGTCCAGTAACTCTACAAAGTTTTGCAAAGTCCTCTTCATAATCGTTGCTTTGGAAAACGAAATGGGAGCTAAGCCATGCACAGCTGTGACATAATTATGTGGCAAGCTGATAGCAGCTTTTGTGAACAACGTGAAAGGGAATTCATGATGCACTTAATTCGAGCAGGCATCCAGGATGCAGGAGCCAAGAGACCCTCAGACCCACGAGCACTCCCTGGAGTCTGGGAAGAAAATAACCTATAACACTGCAAACACATGAAGTAGAATCTTGAGATATTTTGCTTTTGCGTTAGTGGGAATTTAGATAATGGAGATTAACTACTAGAGACTTAAGAGATGGCTGAATTGCACACACACACACACACACCACCACCACCACCACCACTAAGAACAACAACAACAACAACGTTTTTATTTTTGTTTTTGAAACAGCCTAAGATGTGCTCAGGTAAAAATGCAATGAATGTCTTGTCACTAGAGGCATACAATCACGACAGAAAAACAATTGACTGGACATGTTGTGGGAGTGGGCTCCAAGGTACTCTGGGTTTATGACCAAAAAGTGGGATGCCAGGCCCTGCCACTAGAGCATCCATACACCAGCTGCACTTTGGGCAGCGTTGACCTTATTCAAGGGAACCCAAACAATCCCCTTACGGAGAGGATAGATGAGGAAATAATCAGACAGCTTCACAATTCTTACTGTACTTTTTTTTTCTCCTCATCATTTCAGTATGAAACACAGGACAACTGAGCCTTTGCAAACACAGTAACTCCTCCGACTGCTGTTCACAACTACCTCCTCTATAAGTTTCTCCCTGATCAGTCTGTGATTGTGTTAGTCCTAGAGGAGTCTGACACGTTTTCTTTTCTTTTTTGGCTGAGTTCACACTCAGAAACTTTTGGCTCTCAACTCGAAGATGTGAATTTTCTTCTCAGTGCCAGAGATCGAACCTAGGGTTGCTAGGTAAGTGTAGAGCTTGAGCCACACCCCAACCCAAGCTTTATATTGCTGACTTTTGCATATTATAATCGATGCTACACTTATTCTAAGATTCTAGGACTCAATGCAATGCAAGGTCACTTTTTAATTTGTGGAGATTTCATTATTTATATAGGTCAACTCTGAAATTGGGTAATTTGTGGGGGAATGGATTCAAAACTGACTGAGGATGTACTAGTCTTCTATGTCTTCAAATAAAGTCTGAGCTCGTCTGAGCATCCCTAGGCTGTGTTCTGTGTATAGTGCATTTGTTCTTAGTGTCTCTCTGGTTCACCCTCGGAAGCCTTCAGTGGGTTTGAGTTCGACATGCAAAAGTGCCTGGGAGCTATTCCTTCCATCCTGAGCAGCTTTCTACATTCGCTTTCTCTTAGAGAGATTCACAGTGTTCTACAAATTCTGCCTGGCATTAAAGCAGACTTAAAATAAAGCTCCAGATGGAGACACCTACAGAAATGTACAGAGTGAACAACGAAAGAAAACAAGTAAATGTCATCGCCACCTTATATGTTGAAAGTTCTGTAAAATATTGCATTGGTAATTCGGAAGGTTTGACATTGTATCTGTAGATTATTCTGGGTAGTATGGACAATCTAACAGTACTAAAATTTCAGCCCCCAAATATGGAATGTCTTCTTACTTGTTTGTGCATTTATTCTCTGTTTTTGGAAATCAGTTTTATATTTTTTAATACATGATTTCCCTCCCAATCTCCGGTTACATTTATCTTGAGTATTAATTTTATTTTTTAACTATTATAAATGAGATTATTTTGTTGATTTATTTTAATACTTCCTTATTAGTATATAGGATAGTTTATAATTATATCCTATTTTTTTGTCTTATAATTTTGATGAATTTATTTACTAGCTGAGAATGAAAATAAAAGAGGTGGATATACAAGTCTATACACTATATATATATACATATATATATACACAAGTCTATACACACAATATATATACAAGTCTATACACAATATATATACAAATCTATACACACAAATATATAAATGAGTCTATACACACAAATATATATATACAAGTCTATACACACAAATATATATACAAGTCTATACACACAAATATATATGTATATATACATATATACATATATATATATATAGAGAGAGAGAGAGAGAGAGAGAGAGGAGTCTTCAGTCTCCTGTGTGTGAAAGCATGTGCTCTATCAAGATAATTTCATTCCTCCCTTTATTCTTTTTTTATTCCTCATTTTTTTCTCTTGCCTAATAGTTCCAACTAGGACACCTATATTGACTGCAACCGGCAAGAACAAACGTCTTTTTCTGATATTAGCAAAGTAACTTTGAAATTTTCATCACTTAATATGATGTTGCCTGTGGCCTTGTCCCATTTGGCTTTTGTTGAGGGGGAGGTTACAGTACTTGGGGGACACAGCGGAAGTAAGAAAAGCAGAGCGATGAGCGTAGGAAGGAGCATTTTGAATTACTAGTGTTACTTCTCCCCTTCTCACAGGTAGCACAGGAAATGCACCCTCCACCCCAGAGCAGGGAATGTGATAATCCTAAGGCTGATGGCACCTCAGTAGAAATTCAGCATTGGGCAGTCCACATCCTCAGACTCCAGGCTGATCCCTCAAGGCAGAAGGTCTGGACTCATCTCACCACCAAGTTCAGTACTATACCCTGCTCTAATACCAGTCAATGAACAAAGCCAACCCAATGAATGAATGCTTGAGACGGGCACTCCCAGACCCAGAATTCACACTGTCACCATGACCACAGACTTCATTAAGCCTATGATCCATGCCCAGGCCAGTAAGAGATGTGCCCCGGGCAGGGATGGCAGGTTGGCTCAGGATGCTCTGTGTCCAGTGGAAGCAGTTTGAGATAGCGCCTTCGCAGATCTTGACAGTTCAGGAAGCAGAGAGAGCACGCTGAGAAGGAGCCAGGGACAATCACCCAAGAATGGACCCCAATGATTTACTGTCTCCAGCTAGGCTCCACCAGAGGAAGGATATGCTAAATAGTTTCCCCATCAACTTGATACAAGCTAACCTTATCTGAGAGGAGGGAACCTCAACTGAGAAAATGCCTCCATAAGATTAGGATGCAGGCAAGCCTGTGGAGCATTTTCTTAGTTAGTGATTGATGGGGAAGGCCCCAGCCCATGGTGGGTGGTGGGATTTCTGTTCCGGGATCTATAAGAAACCAGGCTGAACAAGTCAGTTGAAACAGGTCAGTAAGTAGCACCCCTCCATGGCCTCTGCATCAATTTCTGCCTCCAGGTTCTTGATCTGCATGAGTTCGTGTCCTGACTTCCTTCAAAAATGAAATGTAAGTCAAATAAACTCTCCACCCACTCAAATTGCTTTTGGTCATCTCAGTAATAGACAAAGGTTCAACTTAATACCACCATCTTGGAGATAAGGTTCAATTCATGAGCCTTTAAGGCATATTTCTGATTCAAATGTGTCACTGACTATGAGATAAAATAATTCCATATTTTTATTTCTCCCTTGTTCTATTGTTCTTTTGTCACACTACATTAACCTTCTGTTCTCTGTCTGTCTGTCTGTCTGTCTGTCTTTCTGTCTGTCTCTCTCTCTGTACATGTGTGTGCATGCATGAGGGTTGTGCATATGACAGAACATATGTGCTGTTTGTCTTTCTCAGAATGTCTTATTTCACTTGTTATGATGACCTCCAGTTCCATCCAGTTTTCTGCAAATGACCTTGCTTAATTCTCCTTTACAACTGATAAGAAACCATTGTGTTAAAGAAAATACGTTTCCATTTGAGAACTGGAAAGTTGGAAGTTTTGTTTAAATTCTATATTTTTAATGGAAAAAAAGCCACCATTGTGGATACATACTCTACTTTCATTTTCTAATAACTTGCTAATGGGCATCTAGGGAGATTCTGCAGCGAGGCTATTGTAAACCTGCAGCAACAAACACAAGTTCAGGTATGTCTGTGAACAATAAACACACCCACATGCACACGCACGCACACACACACACACACACACGAGCAGGGGAGTCTCTTCAGTTCTCTGCTTTGGCTTTTTGATGACCTTGATGACCTTCTGTACTGACTTTCATGGCATGGCGGGTGCACTAGTTTGCGTCTCTGCCAGCTGTGGAGTAGAGTTCCTCTTTCCCTGCATCTTTGCTAGTGTTTGCTGTTTTCTGATTGTAGACATTTTGAACTGGATTAGATGTAATCTTCAACAATAACAATATGGAATGTTTTGTTTTTTTCCACAAATAGTTGTTGGCTTCTTCTGGTTCTTCTGAGAACTTCCTGTTCAACAATTTTTTGGTAACTTCTTTTTAAAATTAATTTATGTTTTACACTTTAAATGTTCTCCCTCCAACCTCTGCCATTTCCACCATAGACTCTCAAAGTGACAGCCTGGTTTTCTTTGATGATTCTTGTGACATTTGTATTCTTTCATGTTTTTTCTGTTTTTCAATCAAGTTGTTTCCAACCTTGAACTAGAACTTACTCAGTTTCCCATGACTGTCTAACTATACTCTACTGAGAGGCACTCCTGGTTCTTACAACCAATTCCCACCCATCAGAATAGATACCTGAGACCCATGAGATCCCCACCTGTATGTGAAGAGAAACAGTGGTGGAGGAACAGGGGGGCCAAGGTGGGGTGGAGTGGGACGGAGGAATGGAGGGGAGAGGTAGTGGGAGGACAAGCTAGGAAAGGGGAAAGCAGGGGAAACTTTGGTTGGGATGTAAAAAAAATACAAAATAACTAAATAAGCACCAACAAGAACTAGATGAAGCCTGACATAATTCTCACCCACGATATAGCCATATACCATAAGATCACCTGAGCCCTAGACACTTTCCTATCTTTAGTTGAGAATGCGAGACTTCAGAATGATGCGCCTACATTCTCCATGTCTGCAACAAACTCCCCAAGAACAAAATCAGCCTAGGCTGGTATCCTGACCTTTGCTACGGCAGCTTTCTTGAAGGGATGCAGAGAATTTTATGAGGATGAGTTGTGGTAAGTAGTCTTGGCACTTCGGACAAATACTGTAAGGCTAATATTTATGAAGGAATAAAATGTTGAACCCTGAGCTTGGGTAACTCATCCAATACTTACAATAAACTGGCTGCAGGCACATCTGTCTTCTGACCTCCACTTTTCCTGACTTTTTTGAGAGTTCAAGACACTCTCTGTTTTGTGAGTCCTCCACCCACTCCCCACTGGCAGGCTGATAACTGGAAAGTCATGGAGTGAAATGTTGCTGTCTCTTGCCTCCTAGGTGTCGCTGAATGAGGGCTGTAAACAGCTTGCTGGTTTGCGGGTCACTCAGCCTGCAGCCAGTTCCTCTACCCTTGCAAGTGGCTTACAAAACATGTTTGTACAGCCCATTTGTTCTTGTTCTCAGGGAGACAGCCTATTTTTCTTTTCTCTCTTTTGGGTGAAGTACATTAGAGTGGAGGCGCTACTTCAAAGACAGCGGTTGGACCACACTACCCTGAAAAATCCCTCGTAACTTGTCATAAATCTCAAACTTGTGACTACAGTCAATATTTTTTCAAAAAGCTAAAGATAGAAAATGTGGAAATTTTAAAAAATTCATAATATAGTCCCTAAGGAAGACTCCCGTTTTCTCCTCGCTGTGGAATCTTTTCCTAACAATGAGGACTGAAGGAGTGGGTTTGCTGAAGCTATCCAGACCGAAGGCTCAGAGAAGCGTTTCTGGGTCACACATGTGGGCAGATTACCTTCGTTATTTTCAGATCTGTTGGCATATGGCATCCTTCTAAGAGATCAGTGCAGGAAGGATTCTGTTCTTGTTTTGTTTTTGCCAGACTGTAGCTATTTCAACCTAATAATTCTAAGGAAAATCCCTTCTCACTTTTGAACAAAAACATTTATTGCAATGAGAACAAATTGTATAGGAATTAAATCTCCGCAGAAGAGATTTTTTTTAAAAAAAATATCCAGATAGCCAAATCAGCTTTATATAAGGAGAAACTAGTAACCTCAGTCAAAAATACAGATTATTTTGTTCCAATATCTGACATTCCAATTCAGTAATTAAAACAAGTAGGTAGGTTTGGAACTTGTCACCACGAAAAATGTGGAAATAAATTATACTAGTGATGCATATGCTTGGAAAACACAATTTTATTTACTCATCATTTCCCTGTTGTCTGCTTACCAGTGTGTTTATTAAATCTCTTTAATTAAACCTTTGTTACATGTTAGAACATGTTTACAGTGGCATGATGGGTGTTGCCCAGCTATACATCAGTGTGTGTCAGGTGTCCATGGTCAGATATTAGAGAAATACACAGTCATGGTGTAGGAAGAGGAGCAGCTCCCCAGAGCTCCTCACCGACCTCCACACGGGTACTATGGCATGCACATACCCTCACAATAAATACATAAATAAAGTAATAAGAAATGAAGGCAGGCAATCATAGTATGGGTTAAAAGCACTATGCAGACCTAGACAGTGAACATACAGTGGAATCTTGGGCACCAGTACTGAGCACATCTTCACCCTTCTATACCGTCCACCAACATTCCTACCTTTTCAAGTGCTAAGTATTGATTCGGCAGGCACTGGTCAAGGTCCTGGATATACCTCAGTGAGCAAGAAAACGGTTTAGGTTCTTTAGAAAAGGAAGTGATAGACATAAACAAATAATAAGATATATATGATCTTTATAAGAGGTGTAAAGGGATTTATCAAGAGTTCTGGGCTATGAGAAAGATAATAATGTATAAACTACAGGATATTGGAGTATCAAGGAAGATTTTTTTTTTTTTTTTTGGTTTTTCGAGACAGGGTTTCTCTGTGGCTTTGGAGCCTGTCCTGGAACTAGCTCTTGTAGACCAGGCTGGTCTTGAACTCACACAGCCTCCCGAGTGCTGGGATTAAAGGCATGCGCCACCACTGCCCGGCTCAAGGAAGATCTTTTCAAGAATATCCTATAGGCCAATTTCCAGAGTCACCAAAGAACTTTCGAAGAACAAGGAAGCCTTGTGCAAAGGCCCTAAGGTATACAGAGTCTGACAAGTTCAAGCTGTGGAAAGGGATATGGTATATAGATAAATCAGAATAAAGGAAGAGTCAGAGAATCAGCAGGTAAATGTTTATGTTTGTGCTTTCAGCCTTAATCAAAGAAACCTCTCTTTCTAGTGAATATTTTGCTTGTGGCTATAGAAGATTCTTGGGAATACCACGTAGATGAGATCTCAGCCTCAATAAAAACATTTATACCATCTGCCCTCAGGTCCCAGGAATACCGAGGAAGGGGTGGTGGAGTGAGTGAAAGAGTCTGAAGATGGGTAGAAGGGCCGTGAAATGCCACCGTCGGGGCAAGACAAACACACAGCAATCATGAACTCTGAGCAGCTGCTTATGCTTGCACTGGGACTGGCCAAGGCTGGACAGATCAAGAGCTGGGTGAGGATGAAGAAGCAGCTCACGAGGGCCCTACCTCTCACTGAAGAGCTGTTTGCTGATAGGTCTAGGAAGAAAGCGAGCCATTGCTTTCAATTGTGCACACACTCATGACCTCACCGATCACCAATGGAGAGTTCTGATCCAGTCTTGGAAATGACCCTGGTCAAAAAAGACAGCTAGGTCAGGTATCTGGAAAGGTGACTGGTAAGGATCGGGGGGGGGTGATTGACAGGATTGGGAGAGGGATACGCAAGGCTGGGAAGGAGAAAAATGATTGGAAGACATTGTATGGATATATAAAGTTGCCAAAGAAAAAGTTAATCAATAAATAATATAATAAACAGAAACAAAAATAGAAGTGAGCAGGTGGATAATTTGGAAATGCAATTGTAGTTTGTTGTTGTTTTTACTCTTTATTCTTTGGGCGAACCCATCACCATGCTCTCAAATAATCACAAGAGTCTTATTCTTTCTTATGAATGCCCGCCCTTAGCTTGGCTTATTTCTAGTCAGTTTTAACTTAAATTATCCCAGCTACCTTTTGCTTCTGGGATTTCACCTTTCTCTGTTTCTGTATATGTTTTCTTTCCTTCCTTTTCCATGTCTGGCTGTGTGACTGGGTGGCTGGCCCCTGACTCATTCCTTCCTCATTTCCTCTTTTCCCCCTTCTATTTCATTCTCTTTGCCTGGAAACCACACCCATATCTCTCCTGCTTTGCTATTGGCCGTTCAGCTCTTTATTAGACCAATCAGGTGTTTTAGACAGGAAAAGCAGCATAGCTTTACAGAGTTAAACAAATGCAACATAAGAGAATGCAACATACTTTTGCAACATTAAACAAGTATACCGCAACATAAACAGATATAACACATCTTCTGATAATATCCCACAACATGTAATAAAAGAAATGAAATTTGTTTTCAATAGATGGTGGTCTCCAACAGTCACGATTGATATCTTTAAGAGTCCCGCATCATTTTCTCCTAAACCTGAAACTGCATGGTAGCCTGTAGTTTGCCTTATTCGGGCAGTGGCACGCAGGAGGATTTACTTAACTCAGACACTCCTGCATGGCTCCTCCAATCCTTTGGAGACCCTAAGAAGGTACCTTCCATATGCAAGTCAGGTAATTACCCATCTAAGTGCCCAGATGTGGGAAGATGGACATGTCAGATGGCCAGTTTCCCCGAGGGTCCTTTCATGAATCAAAGCTCTGCCTTTAGTTTATAAACTCGTGTGGAGTTGAAGGCAAGCAGTCTGGTGCTTTTGACTCATCTGCATTTAACACACTACGATGTTATTCTTTTACAGTGGTTTGAAGTAAAGAAATCTCCTGGGACTTAGTTATTTAAACAAAAACCCCATTTAACTTTAAAAGCCACTTTTAACTTTTTTTTTGTCTTAAGAGCAGGAAATTATGATTTCATAAACACAAATAAATGAAAAGGCCCAAGCCCAGAGTTCAGTTGGCGGCGGAACGATTTATTATGCTTGTGTAAGTCTTCAGTTCAACCCAACAGATCTCACAGATCCACAACACAAGAAATTCGCCTTGATCCCACAACCAACGAGTATAACTTTTATAAACTGGAGCACAACACAGTGACACAGTTTGTCCTCTTTATTTTCTTACTTTGCCTCAAAGCGAGGCTGATATATTTCAGGGATTCCCGAAGTACCTGGCCTGTAAAGAAAGACAGTCAAATCATGATTTTTAATTACACTGACATGCTCTGAATAGACTTTGTGAGAAGTCATTTCATTGGTTAAAGCACTTTGGGTTGCAAGACTGGGCTTATGAAAAAAAGAAGGTATTTATTGGTTTACGGGACTCCAAAGCTCACAGGAAGGAGGAAATATAGGAATAAGAAGACATAGAGGCTCAAACAAGAGCCTCAAATTTAGAGATGCTAGCAGCATTGGTGAATGCCTTCTTGTGATGGCAAAATGGTTCAAGGAGCTTGAGGCCAGATGCTGCCAGGGTCCAGGGAGGGAAAACAAGGACCTGCCGCATGGTAGTCTCTCTGTAATTTGACAGATCTCAGACTGGGCCAGGGGACATTCCTAAACTAACACTATGCTGAAAACTTGTAGTCTTCAGCCATGTTCTGCATAGGGAACTGGTAGACTGAGTGGCTCTTGCTTCGCTGAGTAAAATGGAGATGGAGAAAGGGCAGTAGATAGGAAACTCAAGGCTTTGTTTCTAGAAGAGACAATAAATATTGGGTAATAAGTTATCCAGCAAAGCATAATGAAAACACCCATCCTTAAATAGTCGTCAGTAAGTAAACACTTACATAAGTGTCCATACAGCACCCATTCATTCAGTGTTTGAATCTTGATGGAGAAAGTGGGACAGCCATTTGGACTGAAGTCCCCACTTCGTCATAAATCACCAAGTCGCTACAGCCAAGTCCTTTCACTTCTCTGTGCCTCGGTATCCTTATTCTGAGAGGAAGGGCTTGAACTCAATGTTCCCTCCAAGTTATTCTTCCCCCCCCCTCCCAGCTCTGAAATGGTAATGATCCCCAGCTTGCCAAAGGAGACTAGGAAGATTCTCCCGGCCGAAGATTTCATGGAAAAGAAAACGGAAGCGGGCCCAGGTGCAGGGCAGGAAAGGGAGCCAGCAGCCCCTGGGCCATAAAGTGAAGGAAGCAAGCAGCGTGCACAGGGGACCGAGGTCAGCTTCAGGACAGGACGTCTTCACGAGCCAAGGAGCACCCTCCAGGCTCCGTGGGGCTCGGTGGAATGAGCGCACTGGAGCAGTGGCGAGAGTTGCCATAGAGAGGGACAAATAGACTCTTGTTTGGTCCAGTAACTTGAATTCTGCCAGAAGGCTTCTCGCACTCAAAATAAATATTATATATGGCTTCCATCAGGGGTGCTTAATCCAGAAAGAAAAACATATACAGTGTATTTTCTGAGGTGTTAGAAATATAATAATTTGAGGGCTTGAGAAGTGGCATTGTGCTTAAGAGCAATCCCTGCTCTACCAGAGAAACCGAGTTTGAGTCCCAGTACCCGCGCCAGGAGGCTCACAACTGACTGTTCCTCCAGTTTTGGGGGACCCAGTATCCTTTTCTGCATTCCTCGAACATCTTTTGTCCTCCCTCAGCAAGGTAGCTTACACTCAGACAGACACATTTACGAATACAGATAAAACATCACTACAAAAAAAAATAAACAAATTCGATGCCCATATTCTAATGTAAGTCGTTGAAATAATAAACATTTTTGGAATTGAAATTTTGTTTGGATGCTAAAAAGCAGACCTGTATCACATCTGAACATGTTGTACATAATGTTATTTCTCCAGGAAAATGTGTAATTGCTTCTATCATTGAGAGATAAAGGCTTCAAATAGCTTTTAGCTCAGGTTTTATATTGGAGTTTTGGAGGAAATGTATGAAGAGTTTTTAGGAGTTTGCAAGGATGGGTAAGGATCTATGGGCCTTAATACCTCAGTTAATTGGCATCACACCAGGCAAGGTAAGAAAAGAGAGATAGAGTCTGGAAATCTTTGAGAAAATCTTTGCTTTTCTCTGTTATGCCAAGGCATACTTTTTTGTTTTGTTTTGTTTTTTATCTTTTTTTTCCCATCTCCTCTTTTTCCTCTGTGTGACTTGATGGTACTGGGGTTCTATCCCTTCTGGGATAGAAAGCACACTGCCTGTGTTCCCCTCTCATTGCCCCAGCCTCTCACGGAATGGCTATTATCAGTCTGTGAACGGCCCTCCAGCTTTGGTTGGCTGAACACTAGCCTGGGCTTTTGACTAATTTTATTCAAGTCACGTTGACCCTCGTTGCATGGTCCTTCTTTATTGGTGTTGGTCTGCTTTAAATCCATCTGCTCTGTATTGATACTCTTCTTCTCTTGTTCTGCACATTTTCATTGGTGAGTTAATGGTTGTCTCCTGAGCAAATCGGCCTTCAACTGCTGTAACAACATACTCAAGATTATTAACTTAAAAATTGTATTTGGGCTTACAATTTTACAATTTGAAAGTTTTTTTTTTTTGGTCAATGGTTGGGGTTCTTTTTTTGTTTGTTTGTTTGTTTTTTTTAGTTTTTTGAGACAGGGTTTCTCTGTAGCTTTGGAGCCTGTCCTGGAACTAGCTCTTGTAGACCAGGTTGGTCTCGAACTCACAGAGATCCGCCTGCCTCTGCCTCCCGAGTGCTGGGATTAAAGGTGTGCACCAACACCGCCCGGCTGGTTGGGGTTCTTTAACCTGTTACTGTTGGTCCTGTGGTACGTATCTTGGTGCCATTTCTCAACAGAGGAAATTTATGGTGACTGGGAAGTAAGGGGGAACTAAGGTCCCCAAACTCCCTTTAAAGGTATGTCCCCAATACCTACAGTTCCTTCTATTCTACTGCATATTTTACCAGCTCCCAATAGCACCACTGGCTGAGGACTAAATCTTCAACATACAGGTCTTTTGGAGACACTCAAAGTCCAAACTATGGTCTCTTTCTAGGTGTATTCTCCTACCTCCAGCTTGCATCTCTGACTCATAAAATATGGTGAAACCTTCAGCTATATTAATGTGCTTAAATCAAATTTATTATATTCCCCTCCCTTCTGCCTTTCTATCTGCTTATCCACCACCCCTGGCCACAGACATAGAAGCATACAGATACAGACACAGACAGAAAGACAGACAGAGAGAAAGAGTCATGCAGGCACTTGTACACGGTTCCTTACTAATAACTACCCATCCATATACTCAAGAGAACCTCCTACATGTAGATCTATCAATTCTCCTTAGTTTTTTTTTTCTCTGTAGCTTTGGAGCCTGTCCTGGAACTATCTCTTGTAGACCAGGCTGGCCTCGAACTCACAAAGATCTGCCTGTCTCTGCCTCCCGAGTGCTGGCATTAAAGGCGTGCGCCACCACCGCCCGGCTAATCCTCCTTAGTTTTATCTTTCCTATATACTCCTCTTTCTCATCATCTACTACTTTACCATTACGTTAATTTGCTACTTCTTCATCCACCCATGTCACTCGGCAGCCTCCCAGCTCCCTGCCCTGGACTCATTACCATCTACCTTCCATTCCTGCCATTGCTGTTAGTGTCTCTCTCCAGGTGTGATCAAGCCAGGACTCTGCTTCAGTGTGTGAGGTCCTGCCCCTCAGGATGAGGTGATATTACATGTCAGGCTTCCTTGCTCCTAATTTCTCCTTTCTGTCCCCACTGTAGTCCAGTCACAGGAGTCATTTATAGCTCTCCAAACTCAAACCTCGCTTTCCTCGTTCTTTTGCAGCTGTGCTATTCCCATTTTCTAAAATACTCATCCTCGCAAATAATTAATTCACATGTACGATTCAAATTCCGCTTAGACATCTGCTCCTCCAGGAAGCATTTCTGATCATGCCCAGTTAATTAAAAATAAGCCCACCCACCCGGTAAGTTCTCGATCAATATGCAGGACCAGTACCTCCTCCACATACCCACAGAACTGTGCTTATGATACTATTATTTTATGGTCTATAACATTCACTTTCTTCTACTAGATTCTAGGTTTGTGTGCAAAGGCCAGGAAGTTCATTTCCTCGTTGCTGAGACCCATCATGGCCTTCATTAAACTCGGGTTGGATGACGGAACAAATAAGCCTGTTCTTGTGCCTACACACATGCACACAGACCACCCACATATTAAGCCTTCGCAAAAACATTCAACATGTTTTGACTGGACCATTAATTCTGGGAAATGTTTTAATTTTTCATAATTCAAATGTCTAGTTACTGTTCAGGATAGGTAGGGTTAGGTCATAGTGATAATTTTTAATCTCAGAGGCCATGCAGCCTCAGGACAAACCTCACCTGTTCCTAGAATGTGAAATATTTGTAATATTTGACAATCAGCAGGATTTTAGAAGTGAAGATATTTTTGATGTTTTTTGATTCACATCAATGAGTAAAAGTACAGTTTAGCCGGGCGGTGGTGGCGCACACCTTTAATCCCAGCACTTGGGAGGCAGAGGCAGGCAGATCTCTGTGAGTTCGAAGCCAGCCTGGTCTACAGAGCTAGTTCCAGGACAGGCTCCCAAAAGCTACAGAGAAACCCTGTCTCGAAAACCCCCCAAAAAAAGTACAGTTTAATCTCCCTCATATGTTGAGTTTCAAAAAAATTTCTACATCAAAGTGACTTATTCTTCTCTCCAATATTAATATTGTGAAGCCTTAATTCTTTGGACCTTTCAATGATTTTCTAAGATGGTTTAATCACATATATTTCTTGGGTAGAATGTGAAGTGCAGTGCATGTAGCTTCATGTGCTGTGACCAGGAGAGCCAGTGTCTCCATTCCCTACTGCAACTTCTAAGCTGATGATCAACATGTAGTAATTGTACTCATTAATATTTGAACACATGTAGAGTGGGCCTTGGGCTGTTGTATATAGGCGGAGAGGTGTGTGTTGTGTTCCCTAGCCGCCAGCTCCCAAGCCCCCAGCCATTGACCCATTCAGCTACTGGCTGCCTGCCTGCACCCGAAATAACCACATGACAAACTGGATTCATTTAAACTCTGCCCGGCTTATTATCACTAGCCTTTTCTTGGCTAGCTCTCATAATTAAACTAACCCATTATAAAAGTCTGTAAGTCACCACGTGGTGACGTACCGGAAAGGTCTAACCTGCATCCATCTGCGACGGTGGCTCGAGGTGTCTGCTCTCTTCCTTTCTTCTCCCAGAACTTCCATTCTGTCTACTCCGCCCACCTAAGGGCTGACTTAACTATAAGCCAGGCAGCTCTTTATTTAACCAATCAAAGCACAGAAATACAGGTGGACCCTCCCACATTGGGCAAACCAGGACAAGGAAAAAGGTTCTCCATCTCATTATTTTGTGTTCAGATACTTGAACTTGTCTTTTCTAGTGATTCTTTTATTTATTTATTTATTTTTGGTTTTTTGAGACAGGGTTTCTCTGTAACTTTGGAGCCTATCCTAGAACTTGCTCTATAGCCCTGGCTAGTTTCAAACTCACAGAGATCCGCCTGCCTCTGCCTCCTGAGTGCTGGGTTTAAAGGCGTGTGCCACCACCGCCGGTCTGTAGTTATTCTCACGATATAGAATAGATTTTGTGAACTACAGTCACCCTGCTGGGTGTTGTCCCTATGTCCTGTGACTCTGGTACCTGCTATTCAGCCTCCACACCCTCAAATCACCTTCTGATCCTTTCAGTCTTGCACTCTCCCTGGCTAGCAAGTCCCCAACTGTCACAGGCCTCCTTCCCACCTCTGCCACCTCTCATTCCTGTGCCATGGCCTCCTTGAGTCTGGGTGGTGACACAGTGTTGCATGAGGAGGAGTGGTCTATGTCCCACTGCCCAGCTCCCGGCTGCAGGCCTGCTTTTGGTTCTGGCTAGCTTATACCCGAAATAATTACACAGAAACTGTATTCATTTAAACTCTGCCCAGCCCATTAGTTCTAGCCTCTTATTGGCTAACTCTTACATCTTGATTCAACCCATTTCTAATAGTCTGTAAGTCACCATGAGGACATGGCTTACCGGCCTGAGTCTAACCAGCATCCATCTTGGGCAGGAGCAGCATGGCGTCTGCCACACTTCCCTTTTTCCCAGCATTCCATCCTGTCTACTCCGCCTACCTGATTTCTGCCCTATCAAAAGGCCAAGGCAGTTTCTTTATTTGACCAATGAAAGCGACAGAAATACAGAAGGACCCTCCTACACCAGCACAGCTTGTTGCTGCCCTGCTTTGCCCCTCTCTTCGCCTGATTCATTGCACCTGGAGCAGTGCCACTGAGATTAATCTTTGGGTCATCACACATCTCCAAAGCTCAGAGAATTAAAAGGAGACCCATAGCTTATCACCCAGCGCCTGCTACACAGTGTTTCCCAACTCCATTGTGACATTATTTTCCTACTATCTTCCTGTGAAAGCCATCAAATCACACATTAGAAAGTCCGGGAGCTTTTTCTTCCTTATCTATCCTCATGTAATGTAGACAGCCACTATCTCTGAGGGTTGTTTAATGATTGAGTGAAGCGGTATTTGAAAAGCCCCTGCCACACAGCTAGGACCCCCAGCCTGCCCTTGGTATTAGTGTGTCGCATTGCTAAAACCGCAAGTTACACATTTCTGACACTTTCATTTGCATCTCGTATTGTCAGCATCCCCACAGTATGCCCCTGTCGTCATTCATTCTCTAGGACTTGTTGGGAAGTGCGAGTTTAATAACAGGTATACAAACGCTGAGCACCAGAAGGCTCGAGGAATAGCCAGAGCTCAGTTATCTGCAATGAGGGCCTCCAGTTCTTATCATACAAATGGTGACAGGCCCTTACTGTCTTTAGCTTTGCTTTGTTTTTCCCGTGACTGGCAACTATGAAGCAGCTGCTCTGAGGTGCTGTTAGCCAAAAGACAGAAGAGCCAGCCTTCACTGCTGGGCTCTCCTTGTGGCACTGTGCAGTTTACCTCTCTCATAAGAACTGTCAAAACCTTTGTTTCCCTGTTGGTGAGGTAGCCAGGATCAGCTTAAATCTACTGTATTTCTTTTTTTTTTAAAGAAATATTTATTTGCTTATTTTATGTCGATGAGTGGCTTGTCTTCATGCACACCAGAAAAGGGATTGTTGTGACGGTTACAGATGGATGTGAGCCACCACGTGGGTGGTGGGAATTGAACTCAGGACCTCAGGAAGAGCAGCCAGGGCTCTTAACCAGTGAGCCATCTCTCCAGCTCACCACTGTATTTCTAGAACTCAGAGTGGCCAGTGGTATCACACCACCTTCTGGCACATTTGCTGAAATCAAGAAAGGACCTTTAAAGAAGACCCTGTTATTTAAAAATGCACTTGGGCTTGTAATAGCTTGTAATGGGGCTAAAAATGATGTTATGTTACATAAAAAAATTGAACTAGGAAGTCCAAAACCCTGACTCAGTTAACACCTCAGTACATCGTAAATAATATCTGCCTCCTTTACTGACTGTTGCAAATAACATATGTTTGCAATAAAGTTAATATTTAAACTGAAAGTTTCACTTCTGCATATATTTTACACATATGTAATGCAATATACAATATTACTGAAGACAGAGTTTTAGCGTAGTCACAGTGCTTACTGAAATTCTTGTCTCTGGAAAATCTTAAATTGTGTTTTGTTTTGTGTACAGGTGTGTGTGTGTGTGTGCATTTGTAGGTCACAGGGCTCTTGTATAGTTCAGAGAACAACTTGCAGGGGTTGGGTCTCAGTTGAATTCAGTTTGTCAGCCTTGACGGCGAGCGCCTGTCCTCTCTGAACCTTCTTGTCGGCCCAAAATATTATTTAAGAACCACATTATATCCTTTTTAAGACACCACTCAGCGCCAACTGTTGCTGAAGTTAACTTTTTAGAAATTGCTTCCCCCCACCGCCTCGTGTTATTCTTGGAGTCAGCATTCCGAGCATGGAGGGTGCCACGTGTAAGTGCTGTGTTGTTTTTATTGAGGAGCCTTTATTCACCCTAGATAGAGAAGGCATTGACAGACCAAAGAAATGGCTCTATTCCAGTCTAGCTTTGTGATCCTTTGAGCTTACCTGGGGTTTTAAAGGACAATGGAAGAAGGGCTACCAACATGGTGGCTGTGTCCCAGGAAGATTCTACTGCTTAAGTTAACTGCTTATGCATCCTTTGGGAGGGCCAGAGCCCTGTGTTCCTTGTAAGATGCCTTGTGAGCCCTCTCCTGCTTCCACACAGGGCCGTTAGTAGGTCTAAGTTTAAGAGCTTATCTATGGGTGATCACAACTGCTCTCACACACAGGATTGGGGAGGGGTGCTTGGGCACAGGGTTAATTCGGTAACATGAAGACATGAGTTTGGATGGCTGGTACCTATGTAAAAAGCCGAGGGATCTGGGACAGGCCTCTAATTCCGGTGGAAGAGGGGAGATAAAAGCCCAGGGGCTTGCTGATCAGCTAGTCCAGCCAAGTACTGAACTCCAGATTCAGTGAGAGACCTAGGTCTCAGAAAACAAAGTTGAAGCCGGGCGGTGGTGGTGCTCACCTTTAATCCTAGCACTTAGGAGGCAGAGGCAGGCGGATCTCTGAGTTCAAGGCCAATCTAGTTGCAGGACAAAGCGAGTTTCACGACAGCCAGTGCTACACAGGGAAATCTTGTGTCCTTTCTGCCCCCAACAAACGAGCAAACTAACAGACAAACCAACCAACAATGTTGAGAGCGACAAAGGAGGGTCTGATATTAACCTCTGGCCTCCATGAAAACACATGTGTGTTCACAGACGTGTACTGGAATACAAAAAAAAGCAAAGGAGAAACAGGAAAAAACAAACAAACAAACAAACAAACAACCACCCATGCCATATATAGGGGGTTGGCAGAGCTTCACAAGAAGAAAAAGGATTTATATGACAGAGATAATTTGATGTTTAGAACAATTATAGGGGAGAACGAGTGGAAACTTTGACTTTTCACCTTAGAAACCAGAACTATCTGGACAGAACAAAGCAAGGCCCGGATACCATTGGCGGGAGTCACTGGTTAAAGCCAGGCTGGTTTGCTCAAACAATGAGTCAAGCACAGCTGCGCTTCTTACAGTCCATTCAGATCAGGGCAAGACTCGTTATCTAGGCTGTTGAGAAAACTGAACTGAAAATTAGGAGATCTGTCCCAAACCACATCCCCGAGCCAGTGTGTGTTCTAGCCGAATCCTGAATCCGTGCTCTTTCTCTGGAACGGACAGACAGAACTACGGGGAGATCTTATTTTAGTGAAAAAGACACCAGGACGTTTGCCATGGAGTGCAGCGCTGTTTCTTCTGCACGTGCTTCTTTCATGGAATGCACGATGCCTTTCGTCACTGAAGGTTTGCTCACTGAAGGTTTCTAGCAAAGGAGAATAGAAGGAGACATGTTTTGCAAAGGGAGCCCAGTGTATACTTTCCAAATTGCATCTGGGGTCCCAGTGAATACTGGAAGGCGCTGGAAAGCTAACTCTTTATAGTGACGCGGGGCATGTCCAAGAACATACAAAACACTGGTATCGCCAGTCTCCAAACCTCTGCCTACACCCCTACCACTCCCCTCCTGTGCCGTAAAAACAGGCATCCTAACTATAGTCGTGTTACCCGTCACTTTCCAGCATTAAGTTCTGGTTAGTGCCCTAAGAGGGGCCGTGGGTCTTGGCTCTCACTCAGAGCAGCATGCTACACGCTGCCTTAAAGTTTGGATTTTTCATGTTACCCTGAGGAAAGAGACTCAGAATGGAAAATATTGCTGAAGTTTCCCACCCTTGAGCAGCTGCCCACGAAGTCTCTAAAATGTGTCCTGAGCGCCCTCTTCTGGCTGGAGGGAAGCATAGCTTAAGGAACGGTAAGCATCTATCTTAGTTGACCAATCTGAATAGAAGGGGAAATTATGAAGTGGCCAAAAGAGAGAAACAGCGAGGCCTAAGAAGAATTCTCACTCGTGGCTTTGCAATGCAAGCATAAAACCTGCCTAATGGGTTCCATGAGAAAGTATTTTCATGTTGGCCTGTCTTGTTTGGGGACATTTCATTAGTAGGCTTGATCATTTGACCACAATTACTGGAAGTGACCAGAATTCATTTAAGTTCTAGGTAGAGTTGGCCAGGCATCATAAATTGTAAAAAAAAAAAACAATACCCAATGGGAGCTTAGGAGGCAACGTCTCATTTTGAAGAATCCACTCATTCGCTTGGTTGCTCAGTGACCACGAGAGTACTTCAAGGAAGGGGGGAGCGCTTATAAGGTTGGGGTGTGAGAACAGAGGCAGACAGGGATCCAGGGAAAGGTCTTCTTTTTCCCTTAAAAACACTCTTCCGTTCCTTCATCAGAGTCACGGTTTGTGAAGATTAGAAAGTCTGTCTGCTTAGCTCCTTTCCCCTGGCTCAGAGCTGCCACCTTTCAAAGCCTCTGGGTACCACAGCTTGCTGGCTCTGTCGCAGCACTTCATGAGATTGGCACGGTTATATTCCTAGTTGCATTACTGTCTTAATGAAGGTTTCTATAGTGATGAGAAAATGTCACGCATGACCAAAAGCAACTTGGGGAGAAAAGGGTTTATTTCATCTACCCTTCCACACCACTGTCTATCATCAAAGGAAGTCAGGGCAGGAGCCTGGAGGCCGGAACTGAACAGAAGAAGCCACAGAGGAATGCTACTTACTGGCTGGCTCCTCATGGCTTGCTCAGTCTGCTTTCTTGTGTAACTCAAGACCATTTGCCCAGGTTGGGCACCACCCATAGTAGACTGGGCTCTCCCACATCAATTACTAGTCAAGAACCTGCCCCACAATTACTCTACACAGCTCTCCTGGCTGCTATGAGACTTGTATCCACATTGGTCAGGCAATGACCATGAAAGAATATCCTTGTGATTGTGAAGATTAAATTTGATGTATGCAGAATTCGTCAATTAATGACCAGCACATAAGGTCTGCTCCGGGAATGTTCTCTGCTCTATGTTATTCTGCAGTCGAAGGAGGGGGAAATCACTCATTTGTTCAAAGCTCTGTTCAGTCAAGGAAACACAGAGTTGCTTTTGACAGACATTAGAAGTATAGTGATTTTAAAATATATTCTGATCTTCCTAATTCTTCCTGAGACTCACACAACATATGAATGCAGATTTGTTTGGTAAAACAGGTTCGGTTTCATTATTTTTTCCATGTAACTATATTCATAGTATGATTAGTATGATGTTTCAACGTATATACATATGGCTTGATAATTGCAGAGGGAGAATGAACCCATGTATAGAACAGCACATCTTTCCCTGTTTTGAAACACACTATGTATTATTGTTGATTGCAGTCTCCCACCCACCGTGCATGGGAATCAGAACTTTAACCCCTGTCCAGCTGTATACCCCCCTTCTCCCAAGCTCCCTCTGCCTTCCCTGCCTCTGGTAAGCTCTATTCTACCTTCCGAAGTAAATTCTTTATTTTAAATGCCTTCAGATCAAGCCTCTAACAGACAGCTTGAAATGTCAGAACGGATTTGAATTTTATAGGTTAATGGGAAATTTTGAGGAAGGCATAATAAAAACCCCTATGATGGATATGGGAAGTGAGCTTCATAATTCACACTGAATGAAAAACATGAATTCAAAGTAGTCCAGCAATAATTAATACCCCGACAGCTTCCCTCACTTCAGAAGGCCATTCTGCCTTTGCTTCCTTTCATCCAGCATCAATCCAGGGGTTCTGACTACCCAAGACTCTGCACTTGATTATGTCACATGTGAGATGAGCAGAAATTGCAAAGCAAGAGGGACCAGGCCTTTCCCTTCAGAAAAGAGACTGCTGTAAGCTCTAGAACTGTCACATTAGAATGTCAGTTCACAGACCACCGTGGAAGTCACTCAGGGGAGTATGGGAGTGAGACAGAGGCCCTTAGACAAAGCACAATTTCTGTAGCCTGAGCTGGGGGGTTAGCATCCACTAACAACTGCAGCCTGAGTCCTACAGGCATCAGTGACCCCTTATCCTCCATGCACCAGCTGAGCAAAATAGCTGCCCCTCTGAATGCAATCTCTTCTGTCGAGCCTCTACGAGAGGGCGTCACCCCCATATCTGCTCCCCTTTTCTTGACTGGATTCTCAGATCTCTCAACTGTCACTCCTACGAAGAAGCGTTGTGATCCACTCCCTCTTCAGACTGCACTAGTTTCCCTTACCTGCAGCTTCACAGCGTCTCTCCATGATGAACTAGCTCCATGCTACTGCGTGTTTACATTTATGCCGCTCTCTTCAAGGGAAGCTGCTTCCGGGATATTTTCTTCACCGTCATATTCCACCTCTTTGCCAGTGCCTGACCTTCGTTGGTTGTCATCAGTTACTCTTGGTGATTAAGACTTCCTCAGTTTCCCTGGAAATCATTCAGAACTTCCAGTTCCAAGTTGGTGCCGCACCTTGTTGGTAAAGTTATCTTAAAGGATGTCAAAGTTCTGAAGATTGTCAAGTCCCTTAACAAAACAGAACTCTTCTTATTTTTTAAGAATTTTCACCCTAAGGTATTACTTATGGGGAGAGTAGAAACTAAGTGTCATCCAAGAATGCCAAGGACTGATGGCCACCACTAGAAGCTATGGAGATGCCAGGAAGGCTGCTGTGGGTCTCAGAGGGAGACTGGCTCCTTTGAGCCTTGATTTCCAATTTCTACCCCACAGAACTGTGTTTGTAGTAATCTGTTCCTATAGAACTGCTATGTTGCTCAAAACCTAATCCTGTTTGCCTTCCAAACCTCCTCCACCCACAGACCAGGAAGAACTTTCTTCACCCTTGATCTTAGTCTTGAGTCTCTTCTTATTCTCATGATGTGCAACCAATTCATTGATCTCTCTCTCTCTGTGTCTCTCTCTCTGTCTGTCTCTGTCTCTCTTTCTCTCTTTCTATCACTCTCTGTCTCTGTCGCTCTCTCTCTCTATCACTCTCTGTTTCTCTCTGTCTGTCTCTCTCTGTCTGTCTGTCTCTTACACACACACACACACACACACACACACACACACACACACACACACACACACTGGGGATTGAACTCAGGACCGTATCACATACTAGGTAGCCATTCTGCCCCTGAGACACTGAGAAGAACTTATTGATTATCCCAATATCAGACCACATCAATTCCTCAAATGGCTTCCCTGCCAACACACAAAGAGTCCTTGATTTCAAGGAGAATCTCTTTCTAAGAGCTGCACTCCCACACTGGTTTTACCCCAGCTCATCAATGCTTCCACTCCCGACTCACTGGGAACAACACCCTTTCTTGCTGAAGTTTGGTCACACCAGGCAGTTTCTCAACAGTCCTTCAGATTTCCTCTATGCATAAATGACCTTTACTCTGGATCAGACTATGATCCTCTCTTTCAGCTACAGGGTTCCTCTTGCTTATTCTGCGCTAGACTTTCTTTCCACCAGAGGTTAGTAAAAAAGTCCTACATTCTTTACTTAGATTTTTGTCCTTTGTACTCACAAACATTTACCTCTTGATAGGCAATAGCCATCTCTCAGGATCGATGGAAAATGGCCCTAGGACATTCTGTGGAAACAAATCTTCAGATGCTTAAGTCTTGAATATTAAATGATGGTATTTTCATATAACCTGTACACATCTTCCCATACACCATAAATCATCTCAACATTACTTATGCATTAAATGCTATGTGAATAGTTGCTTTGCCATATGGGGTTGACAGTTGGGGCAGACTGAGGGGTCACTGATAGTGACACTGGGATTTGTCTCTACTGCATGTACTGGCTTCTTGGGATCCTATTCTCTTTGGATGTATACCTTGCTCAACCTAGATGTAGTAGGGAGGGCCTTGGACTTTGTACAGGGCGGGGTACATTGCCCCCTCTTAGGATTGGGGGGGGTGGGGGTGGGAGAGTCTGTGGAAGGAGTGGGAGTGGGAGGAGGAGAGGGAGTGGGAATTTGGATTGGTATTTTTTTTAATTAATAAAATAAAAAAAATTCCTAGAGCTATGCATCCAAGGCAAGCATTCTACCAACTTAGCTACATCCCCATTCCCCAGGCTGGCCTAAATTAGCTTAGCGAAACCCATGTTTCTTATTTAAGTCAAATTAGTCTTAGAGCGGATATGATTATGTATTTAAACATAAAAAAGTATTTTGCTAAGTCCTTTTCTTTGGCGGGGGGGGGGGCGAAAGGAAGTCAAAATATGGAATAATGGAGGCATATAGAGAAATCAAGAGCTTGGGCTTTCAAGACAGACTGCAAGGCTCTGAAGCCGAGCTGTCTCATGGTAAGTGGAGGACCCTGGCCTGTCCTCCTAAGCATTTTAGTCCTCTAATATTTAAAATATAACAGTATCCAGGCCATTCGGTAGTTATTATGAGGTGAGATAATATTTTTAAATGCTTCAAAACTCCCCCTGACATAGATGTACAGGCCAGATGCTTTTCAAGAAAAGCATAATGCCCTTCTCATGTCCATTTCCCTCGCCAGGTTTTAGCTCCTCATCTTCACCCCAGAGACAGATTACTGAAATTTCCTGAGAGAATCCCTTTGACCCTCAACCACCTGCTGGAACACAGATCATTCGCGAGTCTGGAACTTCAATCTAGTTTCCACCAAACAGTTAACTGAATGTCAAAAAAGGAAAAGTGACCCAAGAGATTATCAAATGAATACTTTATTCGAGTCATAACACTTATAAAATAAATTCATCAGATTTTTAAGACCAACCAACACTTTCTCGTTTTTACAGCTAAGACATGTAAAGAGATTCTTAAACGCCATCATTTTTGTTCAAGTGCTTTGTCACGCAGCTCACAAATCTAGAATGCAATCAATCTACAGATCTAAGTATTCACAGTTAGTAGGCTTTGGGTTCGGGTCTTACTAATCTAGAAGCAATTCATTTACAAAAGGACCACAAGTACGTCTGAATGAATTCATTTAAGTTAATACCAAACCAAGCATGGCCCGTTAACACCTTGCAGGGAGGGATAAAAATCTCAACTAAATTCTAGTGTATTATATTTTAATGATCCAAAGTACAATGTACAATGTATCTTTATGGCACATTTATGACTTCATATATATATAATTCATAACACAGGTTTTTGGTATGTGGTCTGGAGTTGGAAAAAATGAAGGAAGCAGGGCATTATAGAAGAGATAAGAGATATGTGTAAGGCTGTGAGACAAATTCCTTCAAGCTCCATTTTGAAGTGCACTTCTTTAGCTGTACCACAAAGCCAGCCCCCAGTATGTTCTTCTTTGGGGAAGAGTATTAGATAAACAGCATTTGGCCACTGGTTATGTGATTGAACATGATGCTGTTCATTCACGTTTTTTTCTCTGTGTTCTATGAAATCCAATACTCTAACTTCATGGCACTCTTAGGTGATGGGTCAGCTAGAAAACAATCCTCGAGCCTCCCTTTCCAGTAGCAGCCCTGTTAAAGCAATGGGCAAGTACCTCGAATGGGAATACAGTGGGAACAGTAGCCTAGTTTGAATTTGTTCTCAATTCAAGCCATTTGTGGTGCATCGCCAAGCCCATGATGTCAATAGGCAGATTAGGATTTTTTTTTTGTACTATTCAGCCAGAGCTAGCTTTTGTGTTAGCTGTTGTTTCAAACTGACTTTGTCTGCCTGACACCATCATAAATACAACATAGATATCTGGGCTATTATCAAAGCATGTAAGAACCTATAGCTTTATGTTATAGTTAATATTCTATTCAAATTTAACTCAGAAAGGAAATGCAAAAACCATCAGAAGTACAATTTCAACTCTTTAGAGAGCTATTTGGAAAAAGCTTTACACACATAAATATTTATATATTCATGCACAGGGCAAATAACCCCATTCTATGGCATAAATAAACCAAAGTAAGACATCAGCACAAGATACCAGTTAAGGCAGCAATTAACTGCCTCTGGGGATCTTGTCTTAAGCACTCTCATGTGAGATCTTCTGAGCTGTTAGGAAACCATTAGTTTGGAGTTTATTTCATATCATATTTTTCTCTACACCCAAGGCTCTGCTGGGGTTTGCTTGAGAAGCTGTATGCCTTTTCAAGGGTAAGTATTGACTAGTAACAAAAGGCAATGTGATTATTGCAAAATGAAAAAAATATGTGGCTCATCTAATGAGGTTGATTAATTCAATATATGGCAGTAGTTGATAGAATTATGGTCTGTGGACCAAATTCAGTCTTGCTCCCTTTTTGTAAATAAAGCTTTATTAGAATACACAAATACTCATTTATTTATGTAATGTCTATAGCTGCTTTTATGTTACCATAGGACAGAACAATTGCCACAGAAACCATATGGCCTACATATGTGCTATCTGACCCCTTTGTGAAAAATGTATATCACTCTCTGTTTTACATTAGATATAGAATTAAATGAGAAGCCTGCTTGGGATACATTGTTTTAGTTATTTACTCTTATTAAGGTTTAGGTGACTTAAGAAACAAAAGGAATACTACTGTTTTGTGAACAGTGTCTGCATATTTTAAGAATATGCAGGGGAAATGTACTTAAAAGGAGAAGAGAGCTGGAAAGTGAAAGGATACTTCTCCAACATCAGAATAAAATGAAAATCCCACAAACATAACAAACCACAGATTTAACTTAGGTTCTCTCTGTACAAAGTAAATGATGCTTGGAATGTTTCACTGGGACAAATGGTACCCAGGTGATCAGACAGATAAAGCAGACAGGTGAAACTAGCACACAACTGTCGGTTTCCAAGGAGTGTTACGGTCGCCATCTTCGCAAAGCCAGAACCAAACTGCAACCATAACAAGCTGTCGTCATAAAGGTAAAAACCTAAGAAAAGGAAAGAAAGAAAAACTACTATCAGATTCACAGCACGGACTTCTAGAAAACCCATCCCAAAGCAATCACTGAATGAACACTCACCAGCTGATCTGAAGATGCCCCAACACAGAGGATTATTTCATGGTCTCCTCTGTCCTGATGATTTTGTTTTATTTCCTCACATCCCCGAGTTTCCCTTTGCACACTATAGCTCTTAATTTTCAAATCTACAGTCAGTCTTACACCCAATATTTGCTCACATATCAGGCTCACTTGAGAAGCATTTATTTATTTTAAATTTATTTATGTTCATTTTGTGTGCATTGGTGTTTTGCCATGGGTGTCAGGTCCCCTAGAACTGGAGTTTTACAGTGTGTGCTGGGAATCGAAACTAGGTCCTCTGGAAGATCAGTCAGTGCTCTTAACTATTGAGCTATCTCTCCGGGCATCGTATGAAGGAATTTAGTCTGAGTTATCTAACCGTCCAGTAGTTTCACAGCTAAAACGATAGTCACTAGCAAACTCTGAGGAGACAACTCATTTCTGTGAGTTTTCAAACTCAGTGCACAGAACCCACAGGAATGACTCGTGAGACTGTCTCTTTCTCACGTGGGAGCCAGTCCTCACACAGAAGCCCAAGCCCTGCTCTGAGCTGCTTTCTTGGTGTCACGGAGGACTTCATTAACACCAACTGTGCATGCATCGCGGCACTTAGTGCAGATAAGCACACAGTCCACATTGTCCCCATGTGACACTTAGAGGCTTGTGATGAGAAGAAGATTATAAGACAAGACATTCAAAATGATAAACTCTCACTATCTCGGGTAGAGATTCTTAACCAGGAAGCTGTAGCCCGAGAAGGGGGGGGGGCAGATCCCGCCACAGCAATTTGTTACAGTTTAATTAACCCTTCCCCTGCTGCCCATTTCTGTAACGTATTTCCTAATGTAAACAACGTCCTCGGAGTGGGAATAATTGCTTTGGGAGAAGCAATGATTAGCGAGAAGGCAATTTCCTCATTCTTAACTACACTGAGTGAAAAAGAAAAGCAAGAGATTTAACCCAGTGTGACATATGAATGACTGGTCAATTTTAGCTGATGAAAACCCAAGCTAGAGTTCTGGCTGGACCAGAGTGGGCGAGTAAAATGGAATGTGACAAAAGACTGGAAGCGTTGGTCCACACTTGGAGGTGGCTGCACTCTGGCAGAGGGAGAAAGAGACAGGTTTCCAGAAGACTCATGTCTAGAAAAGAACACTACAGAGAGCCCTAAATGTTGGGCCTTTTAGGCGGCAAGGGCTAACGAGCAAAGACACTAGGCTCACTAATGCACTATAGGGATTATTAAATATCAACCAAGATATTTCATTTCAGAGAGAAATTTCATTTTGTGATAGTTTTGAAAATTATCCATGAAAATGAAAAAAGCCCCATTTCTTTGCATTATTTAACATAAAATGTCAAGTTCACGTCAATATATGAATGAAAGAGGAAAAATGTTTTTAAGTCATCATGGAAGGCTTTCTCCTGTATCCCATCCATTATAATTGCTGGTGAATTTGCCTTACCGCTCACTGATACCGACCCTAATAATAAGAACTGAAACTTATTCATGTCAGCCCCAACCCCCCAAAACCCCCTTCTACTTGGCAGGCTCACGGTAAATATGCAGCCAATAATCCAGATTAAAAATGGGCACAAAGTAGAAAAGAGCAAGGCTAGAAACAAAACCTTGCGACGGTACATCTTACAAAGTCAGGTGCTATAGACTCATTGTCACCTCAGATAATGTCAACACCTTTGGGTGCAGTGGGGTCACACACAATACAGGTGACAACAGCACTTTGCTACAGGGTTGCTGAACAGATGAATAAACAGCTATTACATATTTCATTTTTGGTTTGTTTTTTTTTTTTGAGACAGGGTTTCTCCATATCGCTCTGGCTGTCCTGGAACCAGCTCTGTAGACCAAGCTGGCCTCAGACTCAGAAATCCACCTGCTTCTACACCCACGAAGGCTGGGATTAAAGGTGTGCATCACCGTTGCCTGGATTACATCTTTAGTTCTAGAGATTACTGTTAAGAGACCACTGCTGCCTGAGGAGTCTATGGATGCTTGGCCATGGGAGGACAGCACTTTCCTCGGGGAGCACTTACTGTGGCTGCCACATTGATGTTGTACTGGTTGTCATCCAGGAGCGGCTGAACCGTCGTGGTTGAGTTGCACTGCAGGTCATGCAGGGAGGTAGCCGCTGCTTCTAGTAAGAAGGCTCCAAAGTAGAAGACAAACATGACAAAATGGTAGACAAAATCCTGAAAGAGGCGAGAAGAGGCATTTGTAGGTAAAAATCGTGAGATGTTTTCCTGGTTTTTCTTTTTTTTTCTTTTTTTTTATTCCAAATGAAGTTTTAGATAGGAAAGCTAAGAACATGTAATCCAATTGTCTTGTGGATGTCGATTGTTCATTTTGATTGCTTTAGCAAAACCAGGCCATGAGACCTAAATAAACCCAGCCCTAACTGTGGAGGGTGCTAATTGTTAGCTGCTGGGAGAGGGAGGATAAGTTGAGCCTGCTCTGTCTGGTGGAAGACTAGAGATTCAAAACATTTGGGGAGCACAAATTAGTTTTGAAGTCTGTTTTAAAAAAAGAAGCGACAGAGTGGGTGACCTGGGCGACGATGAGCGAATCATGCTCTGTGAGAAGCTCGAAACTCTCAAAGAACAAAAAACACTATGGCCTGTTTTATTTGATACAATAGTAAACTTTCTTATACATTGAGTTTATTAATCAAATGCAATATCAGTTTAGATTAATATACAGAGATATCAATGAAAATAAGATAAAATATCTTTAAATTACTTTAAACCTAAGGTAAATGCCTTCTTTAAAGTTCAAATATATTTGTTATATTCTTTTATGAATTTCTATATGTAATAACTATTTTATTTGGAGTATTTGTTATTATAAATATATATAATATATAATCTTATATTCTTCAAGATAGACTTAGTGATAGAATTCAATGGCATACAACCTTACATTTCATTAAAAACAAAGTATAGTCCTGAAAAAAATAATTATTTTTAGGTTATTTTGTATATTACTGGTATTAGTATGAAGCATAATCTTTCAAAATCCTGATTTTTTTGAGTTAATAGATTAGCCACAGTTTTTTAATATTTATAGCTGCCACATTTCAGTGACTTCATTCGAATAACATCCTATCCCTATAATTATCTTTTATTATCTGCTTTGCAAACAGAATTCTGTCTTTCTTTTCACACAAAGGGTAGCTTTTGGGAGGAGGACCAGTACCATGCTTATCTGCTTGCAAAGCCAACTTTCTTTCATCAAAAAGCTAAAATTGATGAATAATTTTAACCGACAAATAGAAATCACATATTTATTGTGTGTATATTCTAAAATATGCATACATTACTAAATAGCAAAATTGAACTGCTTGTATGTATTATCTCACACTTTTTTTTTTTTTTGATGGCACTGGGACCTATCTCTTCTACATGTATTGGCTATTTGGGAACCTATTCTTTATCTCACACTTTTTAATAGTGAGAATATCCAAAAGCTACTCAACAACTTTCCAGTGCACATTGTCGTTAGCTGGAGTCTGTACTCCAGAGCCTTTGGAGGTACACTTTCTTGTTGAGATAATGCACACCCTTTGGCGAATGCCTTCCGAACGCCCTCTCTGCAACAACCCTCACAACCACCACTTTGCTCTCCACTTCTGTGAGTTCAACTTTTTCATCTACACCGATTAGTGAAATGATATCATGTACGTCATTTGGAGCCCGGCTCGTTCATTTAACAAATCTTCCATGCTCATCCATAAGTGAAACATAAATGAAGGATTTCCTTCACTTTGAAAAAGCCAAATAGCATTATGCACAATAAATACTATATTTTATTTACCCTTTGTGGTCCGATAAAGACTTAAGCTGGTTCCAGTTGATGCCTGCTCTATTTAATCCTGCAAAGAACATGTGGGCACACTCTCTGACACACTGACTTCATTACCTTTGGGTATACATAGAGTGAGATTCACGGCTCATATCCTAGTTCTACTGTTAGGTTTTAGAGGAGATTTCATACCATATTCCATAGTAACGGTACTGATTTCCATTCCTACTTACAGTGTGTGAGAGTTCTCTTCAAAGTCTACTTTCCCCCTCTCAGATGAAATATTTAAAAGATTACTAACAAAATTACAAATGAGACTCTTGTACTGACTTTGTAAATATTCACGCAACAGTGCTGTTCAGAGAATTGTTCTTAATATGCCTAGAATGTTCTGCTAGGGCAAATTTAACCAGGGTGAGAGGCATAAGGTAAAATGTAAAAATGCTTTCAGTGAAACATATATCATTGCTCATTGACCAACATACTTACTGACCACATGTCTAAGCCATGACCAATGCTCAGACCCATGTGGTCATGTGGTTACTTGGTAAATGTTCACTGACAAAGGCCAATACCCAAATTAGAATGTCAGAGCATTTGTGAGCTAAATGTATCAGATTGGTTATTAATTATTAACAGTTGTAAAAATTGAGGTCTATTAAAATAGATTATCAATCATCATTTAATTTACTAAAGATTCTCAGAAATGTTTTTGTTTTATCTCAAAAGCCCAGGCTAGGGGCTAGGGAGACGGTTCAGTCAGCAAAGCACTTGCCATACAAGCAGGAGGACCTGAATGCCACTCCCGATTCTCATGTTAAAAAGCCTGGAAAGGTGGCATGCGATTGTAATCTCAGCGCTGGGGAGGTGGAGACAGACAGCAGATCCCTGGGGCTTGATGGACAGCTAGTCTAGATGAGTTCCAGATCTCAATGAGGGATTCTGTCTCAAAAACCAAGGTGGATGGCCCTTAAGAAGGAACAACACCCAAGGCCCTGTGGACATGTGCAAACACACGAACACATTTACACCCAAGGCCCTGTGGACATGTGCATTCACACAAACACATTTACACCCAAGGCCCTGTGGACATGTGCATTCACACGAACACATTTACACCCAAGGCCCTGTGGACATGTGCATTCACACGAACACAT
>JAQHUG010000034.1:420921-441079 GCA_028555095.1 Dicrostonyx torquatus | reverse complement strand
TCTTTCTTGAGATATGGTCTCACTTTCTTAGCCCAAAG
Source organism: Dicrostonyx torquatus (assembly GCA_028555095.1). NCBI lineage: Eukaryota > Metazoa > Chordata > Mammalia > Rodentia > Cricetidae > Dicrostonyx > Dicrostonyx torquatus. The sequence continues at coordinate 441,041 of JAQHUG010000034.1, read as the reverse complement.
TGACCTTGGACTTGAGTCCTTCCTACCTCGTGCTATGGAGTGCTGAATTATGGATTTGCACTACCAGGTCCAGCCTTCCAACACTTGTATATGGCAAAACAATTAAAGCAATGAGAACACTTGTGGTTTATTGTTTGTTTGTACATCACACAGAATGCTACAAAGGGGTGGGAAAAGCAAAGTTGGGAAAACCAATAACCTACTAAGATTACTAACGATCACTTTAGTATTGAAAACAAGATTTAACACAAGCAGCTGGGGTCAGGGAAGGGCAGGATACAGTACAGATTCTGTTCAACAAGACCAGGGACGACATCCAAAAAGTATTTAAGCATTTAAAAGGTACATGTACCAATCAATTAGAATACTAGATGCTGCAGGATCCTAGAGATATTTCCAGATTGAAGACTTCAGTTGCTAGGCAATCGGGAGATTCTAGGAGAAGGGTTTGGTGGTGTGCAATACTGCATTTAGGAAGAGCCAGCAAGATGGGATGTGATGATGAAGGATCCTGAGGTTCCAGTATGGGCAGAGTGGGACAAGCCCGCCTCATAACGTCTTTGAGTCTGATACTTAAAGACCTACATTTCCTTAGTAACTCAGGGATCAACCAATTCCTTGGAAGACCTTCTTATGGAAAGGCAGGCACTCAGAAAGAGTAGAAGAAACATTTATTTGTATTCTAATTAGGGATCTAGGATTGTTATCACATGACCGAGTAACAAATATTGAAGTTAGGAAGACACTATCTCAGTGACCTCCCAGAATCAGAACGTCAAAGTTCTGAATTACGAGACAAGTCTCAGTGTCTTTGAAGAATTAGAAAGACGGTTGATTGGTGATTATAGACCAGACACAAAGCTAAGCACAATGAAACTCATCGTTTTCATTATTCTTTAATGGCGTCTGGTAAGATACTTATTACTACTGCTGTAAACATCTGTAATTCTAGGTCTCCTTATGTTTTGTGAATAAAACATTTCCCTTTAACATTTGTCCTAAAGCTGTTGAGGAAAAATATTATTTACTCAAAATGAATAAATAGAGATCAAAAGATGGTCTTACTTAAGTTTCTAAATACCTAAGTATAATTCGGAACCTGAAGGGTGTTCCCTATGAGTGTCCCTAAAGCCCTGTCCACTGTAGATTGGAATCATCCCCACTAGCCTTTTCTAATTTGTCCCAGAAAATGAAGGAAACCATGGACATGGAAAAGAGTCCAAACCATAAATGAGAAAATACAATCAGTCATTCACAGTGAATGGTGCCTTATTTTAAACATTGAGATTAATACTGTGTTATCAATTTATCCTTCAAGACTCACTGTTTTAATTCATTTTGGAGAAGAGCTGTTTATAAAATATTCTCTTTCAAAACATTGGGAAAACAATACAGAGATACTTGTTTTCTGAAAAGCTAGGACAATCTGCCCCTTCCCCCCATCATATCTGTCAGCCCATAGTCTACTATCTGTCCTTCCATGTCTGTAAGTCCCTAGTCTGCCCTCCATGAACGCCAGGAATGAAAACAGTGCACAGGCATACATGCAGGTAAAACATGCATTCACATAAAATAAAATGAATAAATCTTAAGGAAAAAAACTTTGAGCATAGCATTTACATCGTATTATGTATTCTAAGTAACCTGCAAATGACTTAGACCTTATAGTACAATGTATGTAGTTAATATGGAAATTAAGTCTGCATATTTAATGAAATATATGTACTTACATATATTAAAACATATATGATGAAAATCTATAGAAGCTTGCACCCCAGGTTTGAGGGTATGCCATGCAATCAGTGCCTCTCTTACCAAGGTATGACTAAACCCATTTAAATCTCTGAAGAAGAAACGAGTAAAGAATCTTAAGATATAGGGGACTTGGTTCCAAAGGCATCTATTGTTCAATTAGAATGCAAGTCATTTGTTGCATGATAGAAAATCAGTTTAAAAAAAAAAAAACGACCTAAATCATAAAAGTAACAGTGTGAATTCTCAGTTGTATCAATGTAGAAATTTTACAAACTGAGGTCCCATTGTCCACCATAACCACACCTGGGTACCACAGTGGCCTCCTCATGCTGACTGATTTTCTCTTCTATGCAATACCAGAAAGAGCAGAGATTCAGGCATTTCTGAACAGAATGTGATATTTGTAAGTTTCTTACATTTTCTTGCAATAGAGTTACAATAAAAATGTCTTACCAGGAAGTTCCAGTTGGCATCAATCTGAGTCACCATACCAGAGAGGAACAGGCCCAGAAAGAGAAAGGAAAAAAAGAAGGCTGTCACAGATACAAACATGACCCATCCTTGGAGCAGAGGTAGAGGAACGTTGGAGGAAGCAACCAAAATCCAGACAAGTCCCCCAAGCACCTGGAAGAAAAACAAAAACCAGAGAGTAGTAGCTTTGCTTCAGAGTACTTTCGTGCCACTGAGCCAAACATTTGCATCAACTTTGCTATCACGCTTCTTACCCTAGACCCCTGTGCTCATCCCTGCTACCCCATTTATCATTGTTTCCATATCATTACACAGATGTGTCCTTCCCTTGGTGCAAGAGCAGCTCTACCCAGAGTTTGGGTTAATGTACCTGGATTTTCATGTTGGATTCTTTTCCTCACCCAAGTGTTATCTTGTCATCCACACACACCTGCAGTATTCTCCAGCCATCTTTATACACCTGCAGCGTTCTCCAGCCATATACACACACCTGCAGCGTTCTCCAGCCATATACACACACCTGCAGCGTTCTCCAGCCATATACACACACCTGCAGCGTTCTCCAGCCATATACACACACCTGCAGCATTCTCCAGCCATCCTTACACACCTGCAGTATCCTCCAGCCATCCTTACACACCTGCAGCATTCTCCAGTCATATACACACACCTGCAGCGTTCTCCAGCCACATACACACACCTGCAGCATTCTCCAGCCATATACACACAACTCCAGTGACCTTCATACATCTACCTACACCTGAGGTATCCCCCAGCCCATTAACATGCACCATCTGGCTGCCTCTCTATCCAATGGGTTTTCATTTCAGACACACCACTTGGTCTTCATTCCTGCTCTTTCTGCTCTCATTGCTTGTTAGAGAGTTCCCGAGAGAAGAACAGCTGTAACTCTCTAATTTCCCATGTGCGGTGCACATCGTTCTGTCTTCATGACAGCCTACTTGTACTTTGGACATCAGTTCCTACCTGGTACAATCATAGCTGCAGATGTTGTTCAAGAGAGCAAGCAATAACAAGTCAGCAGCATTTACTATCTACCATGTTCTGGAAATTAAATTTTACCTTAGATTCATGTCCTAGTTGATAACTACCCAGGCATACTGCTGGGTGCTGGGAATAAAATCAAGCTGCACTAGCCTCTGTCATCACAGAACTCAGTCTATTCTAGGAGACGGGCAGCTAAGCAAGTGATGAAAATACTGCTGAACCAATGCCAGAGCTGGGGAAGAAACTGGGTTCTATACTTCCACAAAGTAAGAGTTCCAGAGACAGATTTGAACAGCCAGAAGACTTATTCCAGAAGTCATAAACCCCAGGACTGGGATAGGATGATATAGAAAGAATCCAGGCTGGAGATGGGTCTGTGATGCTCAGGCAGGGGTCAGGATAGCACATAGCACAGGCAAGAAACACGGATCAGCGGGATGTGAACACCTGAACCGAATGATAATAGGCTGGAGGGTGTTGAGGACAGTCAAGGAGATTTCAGTTCATGCCAGGGCAATGGTGGCCATGCTTATCTTGAGACTAGACTGGAGACGGAAGGATGCAGGACTCAAGACTATATGGGATGACAGCACAGCATAAATTATCGTAAAGGTATGGAGAACAGAGAGGAAGTAACGGATGACAACTGTACTTGATCAGATGGAGGACCTGACAGGCAACGTGAGTAAGGGACTTCTTTCCCTAGGTTTCTGACGCAGGGAGCTAGGATGCCATGAGAAAACAAACACTGGACAAGAAAAAGGGGCAAAGATAATCAGTTTTCTCCATCTTACCATTAAAGCAAGAAAACTGCCATGGCCTTTGCAAGACACAGTAGTCCTTTTGTGATCTTACCAGTACTTTCCTTTTTTATCCTTTCCTTATGCCATAAGCCCTTCACATTTTTTTTATATTACAGAAAAATATCTGATATTACAGAAAAAAATCTGTAGCTCAAAAACAAAAGCACTTTCATGTCTGAGTGACTGGCATCGCTGGCCTAGAACATCACGGGAGAGTGTTTGAGTCACTAACTCAAACCTGATTTGAACCATTACTTAAAATAAAACTCTGCCAAGTTCTCCCCATTCTCAGCTACCCGCTCCTGACCCCCTCCCTCGGAGGGAATTGTTATCTATCAGACACACAGGTTAACTGAACGCCTTGGCTTTTTCTTCGTCTTCACTAACAGACTACACTACTCCTTAGGCCTCCGTATCCAACTCATTTATTAATTCCATGGTAATTATTTTCTATCAGAGACTATGCTAGATTGGGCAACACAAAAAGTTTGCTCACATCCTTGCTTCGAAAATGTCTCAGGCAGAGAGGACCATCCTCCTTGCCCTGCCCCAACACTCCTATTTGTTTAGTAAGTAAACAGACTAGTGCTTATACGAGAGCCGTCTGAGCTCCCAACCTGGAAGGCCAGCAGTATGTGGCTTCATATGTACTTAGGTAGTATCCAAGTTGCTCAAATCATCAAAGGATAAAAACATCCAAGTTTTAAGACAAAGGGCTCAGCCATATATTTTGATGCATTCTGGAAAAAAATCCTACAAACATAATAAATTACTGCTTGTGTAAGTTCATAATCCACTTAATAAGCTTATAGTTGTGGTATTATATCCCAATTCCTACTGCTTTCAAATAAAAAAATTAACAACCTCCAATGTTTTACACAATAAATTTAAGTAATGCATATTAATGCATGTTAATTTTTAACTGCTACTTTATCGGGGATCACGAGAGGTCGAAAAAATTTGTTCCTCAAAGATATTATCTCATCTCTTATATCATTTAATGCATAGTTGAAGGCAGCAAGAATGTCTCTAACGCATCAATCTTTTGTTTCCCGGGGTCTTCCTTCTAGCAGCCTTTCCTTATTCGTTACCCACAAATAAATTATATTACGTTAAATGCAGTTAATGATTTTTAAATCATTATTAAATTTCAGTTAATGCAAGCACCATTTACAATGTGCAAGGGTAATGAAAAACAAAGAGCTGGCCGTCATTCCTTAGATCAGGCAAATTGAACAGACAAGCACAGTCATATCGCTCAGGCATTGTGGTAAGGTAATGTCTCTAAGTAATCCCTTGAATAAAAGTAGTATTTAATAAACCTGAATCAAACAGATGGGCCCTGAACCTACTGCTGTGCAGTGAGCAAGACCATTCAAGAAAAAAAGGCAAACAGGTGAGGGCCCAGCTTTCAGCGTTCTAACTGAGGGAGAAATACGCACCATTAAATCTGGGAACAGAGTGTGTTGTGCAAACGCTACAAAAAGAACTGAGCACAGTGAGTCCCGTGAAGAGGGGGAACAGCGATCGATGTAACAGGAGGTACCCCGAAAGGTGGGCAGTAAGGCAGATGCGAAGCCTAACATGCATAAGAAAGAGTACGGGCAAACCGCTCTATCAAACTCAAAATTACAGCCTTTCCCACACCTCAAGCTTGGAAAAGGAAACTTGGTACTTACAGAAGAGGTGATCCGATTGGCCTCATCTGTGGTGTGTGGGCGGCATGGCAACGGGAGGGAGGAGAGGGAATGAGTGCTAGTTCTTTCTTTCTCAATTAACCTCACCCACACACTGACGCTAGGCATCATGTGTTTGTTCCACTCCTGGGCTAGCTTTGAGTGACAGTGGGTGAGGGCAATTCAGCTCTCGTTTAAGTGAATGAGTGGATGGCACGATTAAGCTCACCTTAGCCACTTCAAGAGTATCAGCGATGGGCATCTACAAGGCCCTGGATTCGATCCCCATTCCCACATACAGACAAAGAATAGCTTGCTGCTGTAGGGTCACTCTGGTTTTGACTGTCTCTTCCCTTCCTCGCGATTTCCTTTTGGCGGAAGTTACCTTTCCTTCCAAGTGTCTCAACCAGGCTTCCACATTAATAAATGGGCTTCAGGTGAGACCGCCTGCGCTTAGAATACTCGCTTCCAATTCCAGGCTTTAGTTTAGCTAGGAACATTTCCCAAATACGTGGCAATCACTAGCGCCCCTGTGTAGTGGAGAATCCTGCTCTTAGGGACAAACAGGAGAGCATTGACCTGGTTAAAATCCCAGCGAGAAGAACTGATGAAGTATCCTGGCAACGACAAGCGTGCACGCTGCAAAAGCAAGGCATGAAAAATGCCACGGTGCACTCACGTTCTCATCCTGGATCTGAGACCACATTCTGACCTCACGTCTACCTCTGTCTGCTGCTGCTCCCCACTGTTCCGGAAAGCATGGTAACTGCGTGTGAAACATGCTTCCATTTCACATTTCTGTAAGGAGCTACATCAGAGCTCGCAGATCCCAGCCTCAAACTCCAACAAAAGGCTGCTCCACAGCCAGGTAACACAAAGGAGAAAGCCTTCTGGAGACATTCATCTGCTTCCTTGGGGTTGGCTGTCCTCATCTTCTCGGCCCAGCTTCATAGGTACCTGGCACACGTGGGCTCAATTATGTTTTGAGGTGAAGTTATTAATTTGTTCCCTGCCATGCTTCGAATGTGCAATGTTCTTCTGTAGGCTGTCTTGGGGGGTTGGGGAATCTTTTAGGGGTGGGGCCTAGCTGGAAGCAGTTGGTCACTACAGCTCAGGCTTTGAGGATCACAGCCTCTACTACCTGCTTAGAAGAGGTCTGAGGGACCCGCTGTCCATGTCTGTGGCATGAGCTCCACTATGCCTTCCCTGCCACCATGAACTGTCCCCTCTCAAACTGTGAGCCAAATAAATTCCCCCTCCTTTCAGTTGCATGAGTGAGGTATTGGATTCTCACTGTTATGGACAAGAAACCAATGCACTACTCACTTCTAAACCAACAGATACTTTCGTGGTTTAAAATGTTCGTCGATTACATTTGGCCTATGTAAGCTAGAAGGGCGTGGCTTGACTAGAGAACTCCTCCCATAAGAAAACCAAGGGGTGGATATTCACCGACAGATCACACCACCCTGCAGCCTCACAGTTGGACTTGAAGCATGGTTTCCCTAGAAACTGTCTGCTGGTTCAAATACGTAGACCTACAATGTCCTGGCAAAGATGCAACATTTGCGATTCTGGTTGGGTGGATTATGGATATATAATTATAGACAGTTTGCCTATTTGAAGGACTCTCCTATGCTCTCAAAAAAGTCATTTTTAGCAAATATCTCTTTTCTTTTCAAAAGACATTGATTTCCTAACAAGCGGGTTTTTTTTTAAAGCACACGCTCTGACATTTTAACTAATGACTTCTCCACCTATTCGATACCATCATTTGTGTATACCATACTATTGTCTTAAGTTAACAGGCTAATTTCTATGACAAATGACCTTCAGTAATGTTGGAAAGGAGACTAGAGGGCACCAATCTTAAGAGACAAATTACCAGGCCTAATACCTCTTAGAGAAAGCTACTTAATTATTTAGAATAATTTTCTGTGTTGTCTTGTTATCAACACAACTGGCTATGCCATCTCTCTCCTCTGCAGGGAGACTGAACAAGTAGCAAGCTTGGGGGTGCAGAAGTAAGTCTCCTAGCGAGACTTACAGAGTCTGAATATGAAGGAGAAGATAATGCAACGATGGAACTATTAGCTAACACATTGGCTTTTTATGGCCAAGTCAGTTCTAAGAATTTTATTTTTTTTTATCAACTTCATCCTCACAGCCTGAGATATATTATGAGCCTTCTGTTAGAGGGAAGTTAGTTGAGGTGCAGAGCTCTCAGTAGCTTTGTCAAAGTCACACAGTTAACAAAGGCTAGATGTGGGATTTGGACTTGGCACTGGGTTCCAGAGCATATGCTTTTACCAGTATACTTTTCTGCCTCTTTAAAGTTTAGTGTTCATTCTAGACTTAGATTTCTATCAACTTTCCAAATGACTTCCTCAAGTCATGTAGAACTGGCTAATTGGTAACATAAGAAACCCCTCACCTACTTGTTAAATGCTTCTGTTTTAATGGGTGCTTATTTTTTGGGTACCTGTTCAACGCTATAGTTATAAAAATGTTTACTATGTCTAGAATTTATTGCCACATAAAGAGAGAATCTATAATTAACCCATGCTAAATAGAATTTATATTCTGGAAGGTTTTCTGTTTTGTTTGTTAAACTGGACAGATACTTCTGTTAAGAGATACAGTCTTTGACTGGTAGACACCTTGACAAGACAGACCATAAAAAGCAAGTTCATTTATAATGTAGTTGTGCCCAGTGATAGCCATACTAGAGACCCTGGGTCCCACCCACCTAAACTTCCTTTTTTTTCTGGAAATGCTCCTTTCCCAATCCCCTTTTTCTGCATCCCAGTCCATCATCTCATCCTCTAAAACACAAAGAACTAGGTGTACTGGTCCATACATCTGCCTAGCACACAACAAATTGCTGTATAGCTGGCCCGCGGTAGCATATCCTCCAGAAAGGCTTCTATGGCTGGATGCCGTCCTCAGTGTTCCAGTGGTTACTGATGCATGTATCCTTCTGACCATTTACAACATCTAGATTGAAATCATAGACTCGCATGCCTATCACCCACTGGGCTGTGAAGTCAGAAATGGCGACATTTCCTTAAATGTTTCTCATCACTGGGGACCCAGGGGACACTTTCTACATGTTCAGTTGTGTCCTGCCGAAAGAAACAGAGACCAATCAGCAAGCAATGAATGGCTCTAAAGAAAAGGCTGGAAGAGTAACTTTAGATCCCAGGAATGCATGACTGTCTAAAGTCCAGCCCATTTCCTGGTACATGATGGATGTCAAAAACAGGTAAGGAGACTAGCAAGTAGAAGCATGTCCTCCTCAATTTTCTGGTGACTATAGCAATGAGCACCCCTCCCCATAAGATCTTTGGATGCTGGAGAAGAAGGTGATGCAAAAAGCAGTCATCTATTGCAAACATATCTCACCAGCACCAACTTTCAACCTTTTCGGCCCCCCATTTGTCCAGATACCCTAACAGGACTGAAACAGCCACTGTAGATTTTGACCAGGCTAGCCCCTAGGTATCTGCCATCCTGGTTGTGACCCATGCTGACATCCATCCAGATTGCTCCTGGATTAGCCTTGGTGCAGGTTACAGGCTGTAGATCACACTAATCTAGAGGTTCAGGCAAGCCAGATTTGTTTTTGTTGTTTTTGTTTTGTTTTGTTTGTTTTCCGTTGTTGTTGTTTTTTTGAATTAGGGAGAGAATAAATTCTGGAAAGACATATATAGACTTGGGCCATGAACACAGTCTGTTAATTGCCAAATATATTTTACTTTCTGCTCTGCATTTGACATGCATTTGTCAGTGCTACAAAATATTACCTTCACCTCATGTGACTCAGACTTCTAGTCGGTTTTTTAAATAGCTAATGCAAACCCTAAAATAGAAAGCAAACAGTGTAGGAGAGAAATGAACTTCTGGCCCCTTTGCGTTTGTACTTATCAATTCCCTTGGTTTCTGAAATGTCCTTTCCATGTAGGTAACTCCCTACCGTGTAGATTAAAAATGCCTACATGCTAATGTCCTGGCAGGAACTGGACAGATCACTACCTCCTTCCTTTCTTTCGACTGTTTTCCTTCTGAAAGTCCTCATCCTCATAAAGTTGAGAGTATCAGACAGGGTCGCTATGAAAGGACTCAACCCTCTTCCATAACACAGAATAATGAGGAATTCAGGTCAAATTGTGTAACTGGAAAAAATATTAACATTTGCAGTTGCAAAGAGCATGTCTGCCCCCTAACTGTTTTTTCCAACTTGTCAGTTCTTCTAGAATATTCTTGCACACTGTTTGGATTATAAGCCAATAGCACAGCATGTGCTGACTTCTGCATGTGTGTCGCAGAGTACACTCGCCTGCTACCAGTTCGACACCATGGTAGGGCTCTTTTAATTCAGTCCCATGGCAGCAGATGCGTCAAGTTCACAGCTCTTACCACCAGGTACAGTTTTATACAGCAGCATAAACCAAGTCTCCTCCCCTTGACCTTTTCCTTTGCAGCTCAAGGTCAATCCTTTCAGCAAGTTGGTTCAAAGTCTTTAAATTTTTAGTTCATATTTCCTACAGGGCTGTGAGTCATGGAACATGAATGCTGAACAATGAACTCTGGCAGGGGCCCTGGCACACTTTCCCTTTCAAAAAGTTAAAGGCTCTTTTCCTGTAATTAGAGATTTTCAACGCCTAGGCACAGGGGTAGAAAAAAGTCATACGCATAGGATAAAAACCAATCTAGAGAAGCAAACACATTGGTTGCTGGACCTCCTAATCCACTCCAAACAGTGTCTCTTTGCAATCAGAATCTATTTTCTGGCCAAGGAAATAAAGCTCTATATGCGAGAACATTTACACATGCTATACTCAAAGACATTGGTTGGAAATAGCTGGACATACCTCCCAGAGTCCTCTGCATGCTTGCTGCATTTGCCTCTGCCCCTTGCCCTCCCATCAGCCTCACCTTGCGCTTATCTCAGATGCATCTTTTACTTCAGCCTCGCCCAGTATCATTTAGGAAAGCATCCAGGTTCATATATTAGTCGACTGGCTAAGCCTTGGGTTTTTCTCTATCCTTCTTTACCTTGGTTTTATTCCAGGGTCTCATCACATCTTATCTAGACTATAGACACATACTCACAGGCAGGCACACACACACACACACACACACACACACACAGAGACACACACACACACACACACACAGAGAGAGAGTGATCTGGCCTTTTAACCATAATCTCTGTGTTTTACAAACAAATTTCACTAAAGATTTCTAAGACACAAGTCTGACCACATTTAACCCTGTTCTCGGCAGTGCTCCATGGAGAACGTATTCAAAGCCTGACCTATTTGTCAGCAAACCTCAGCTTCCATGTTGCCAGCAGCGGCATCTTCCTTTTCCTTTTCCTGTCTTCTCATCAGTCATGCCAAATGCTAACAATCGCTAGACATTCCAAGGTATGGACTGATCTCTTCTCTTCTTCTTCTAAAGCTCTGAGGTTTGTGTATGCCCTCCTTCCTATCTGGAATTCTGTCTCACCATTTCAGGCTAACCTCAGATGTTCCTACCCCACTAAAGTTCCCTGTTGTAGCTCTCCAATAGTCAAATGTTCTCTTTCTCAGAGTATTTTCATAAACCTACCTCAGCATTTCTCAAAACTGCAAATGATCTTTGGCTTTTATCTCTTGCCACACTTTTTTTTTTTCTTTTGAAACAAGGTTTCATGGAGTATCTGCTGGCTGTCCTGGAACTCACTGCATAAACCACCCAGTCTCAGGTTCACAAGGCTCCACCTGCTTCTGCTTCCTGAAGCTGGAAGTGAAAGGCACGCAGCAGCATGCTACACGACGTCTTCTAAGGGCAAACACTACATATTGGTCAACAGATTCCCAGGGCACAGAGAGAAGGCCCAACAAACAGTATGTTCTTTAATATGTTATGCTAAATGAAGGAAAATAACTCTGGTGCTAAATCACTACAGCTATTTGGAAAACGAGTTCTAGAATTCCTTTCATAAAGAGAAATCTAAACAAATCATTTGAAGGTGTTTTCTTAAACACCCAAGCTGCGAGAGTCACTGAATAAATCAGTTACTGTTTTCCACAAAAATCGGTTTTATGCTTGATTCTTCTTACACATTTCATAAAATGATTTTATCGAGAACAGGACTCGAAGTATCTTGTGTAGTCCAAGAGTAAAGACACTCTGATATTATTACAGCTAGGCCTGGACAGAAAATCTTCGGTTTTCTTCTCCAAATAGAAATAATACACACACACGCACGCACACACGCACGCACACTTACACACATCTAAATCTATCTATCTATCTATCTATCTATCTATCTATCTATCTATCTATCTATCCATCCACCCATCCTGTTAACTAGATTATAGGGGCTTTCAGGTAAGGAAGTACCTAATCAGTTTTGTACACAGTATGCAGTCAGCAAATATTCACTCCAGAAACACTGAGAGGATTTGCAAATGGTAACATCTTGTTCATGAGAACAAGTGTGGGCACTGCATGACACTGTGCTAGTGTGGACTGCCTTGGGTGTTAGACCTCAGTGTTCCGGTTGTTTTCCCATCATTTGAGACAGTGTCTGTTTTGTTGTTCACTGCTGCCTAGACGAGGCTCTCTGGCCTATGTGGTTTGGGGATTCTGTTGTCTCTACGTCCCATCTCACACAGGAGCAACTACAAACATAAACTAGCACAGAAGGTAGATTTTCCAAGAGTTCTGGTGATTTGAACACAGGTCCCTCCAATTTTGCAACAAGTCTTTTACTCATTGATCCTTTGTCCTGGCCCCTGAAAGTGATCATTTTTGGTGTTAAGGATTTCAGCCTGAGCTAAAAGACTTGGTTTTGCAATATCAACTTTGTATTAAAGGTCTGGCAAGCTAGGAAACCAGTAGTAGAACATACCTATCTCAAAGAAACAAAAAGCATATCATGGACGCAAAGTTGGAAGAGTTCTTGCTTATGAAACAGATGTAAACTGTCTGACCTGGTTCTGGTGGCAGGAACTATTTTCAGAGAGTCATGAGTGCAGTACAGTTCCAGAGACTGGGATTAAATTCCTTGAGCAAAGTTAGTATGAAAACTGAATCCCAAGACTACTGCTGTCTCATTAGCTGGGTCTCCTACTGATCGATGAAAACATTCTCACAGAGCACAGTTTGCATAGCATCAGAGAGCAATGTGACACAAAAGGAAGAAATCTTGGAGGCAACTGGATTTCAATGGAAGGTCAAAATTACACAAAGGAGTTCAGAGGCATCCAGAAACATCAACAGAAGCTAAAATAATTGGTTCCAGGCTGGAGTTCACTTAGTGTTTGAGACTGTGCCTAGAGAATCCTCACAATTAACTTACAGGGAGAATAATTTCTAAAGAGGAGCCATGGGAGCCTGTGACTTAGGAATAAAAAAATCCCAGGGCAATTGTGAAACTTAGGGATAAAGGTGCCCCAAATGAATGACTTAGCTCTTGTCTGTACATCACCCAGAGTGGGCATTCTAGGTAAAAGACCACCAAGGCTGACTTTTGACTGCTTTCTTAATGTTATGATCCAGTATCACTAAGCATTCCAGAAGGATGGGGGCCAAGAAGGAACTGTTGGTTCGCCTCAAAGTGGCCTCTCATATCCCTGAGATCACAGGTTTCATTGGTACATTTTGATCCTCCCCTTGGGGAGAGGTAACAGGAGTTTTGGGGAAGAGGTAAAAGACACCGTCGACTTCAGTTTGGAAGGATGTTTGGCCATAAAAGTTAAAATGTGGGCCTAGAAAGGTTGCCCACTCTAAGTAAAGCATTTGTACTTTAGTCATGAAGAGCCTGACTTCAACCCCCAGGACTCCCTGAAGAAAAGCTGCCTATGGTGATGCGTGATCTCCATGCTAGACAGGCAGAGACAGGCTAATCCCTGGCAGTCAGTCCTACTTGGCAAGTTACTGGTCAGTATGAGATCCTGCTCACCCTGATCCCCATGCCTAAAACAGAGTTGACAGGATGGTGAGATGGCTCGGGGGAGAGGGACAGTGCCTAGCCTCAAGCCTGTGAATCTGAGGTTGACCCCTGGGAACTACGTGGTGGAAGGAGAGAACCGACTCCTAGAAGTTCTCCTCTGACCTCCATTCAAGCATTGTGGAAAGAGCATGCCCTCCCCTTCCTTCGACTTGAACACACAGGCATGAGCCTTCACACACACATGCCCCCACACAAACTGACATGCACACATGCACACACACACACACGTGCACGCGTGCATGCACACACATGTATGCACACACATGTAAAAGTGCAAGTCCAAATGGCTTTGGGAAGAGACTCTTCTATTTTGATAAGAGTCTGAGCATGTTTCAGGGTTAGGTAAGTTGCCAGAGGAGCGGAAGTTTGAGAAAGTAGAAAGCAGGCCACCTTTGTTGAGTGGAAGTGTGCAGGATACTTCCCTGCACTTCCACGATCTAATCATCCTATCCATCCTAACAAACCAAAATATCCACGTTTGTGAGAAAAATTCTCCGAATTTCTCTTTTCTACAGGGCCTGGTTCAAAGGCTCTATCAGCGGGCTGCAGTTATTTTGTGTATTAGAATCTCCAGGGAACCTTCAGGAAAAATTAGCTGACTCTGGGTGTTCCCCTAGAGATTCTGGTTTAATTAGTCTGGGCTGGCAACCGTACTTTTCAAAGCTGCCAAGTCATTAAGTACAGCAAGGGTTGGGAACTAACTACTGCGGTAGATAGGAAAAGGAGATAGGGAGCTGGGGGGAGGTCAAGGAGTCACCTCTTTGGTTTGTTCACCTTCCGAAGTACAGTGTTCCACAAAGTGGGGCACATCCACAGGTGGGTCCTGAGTACCATTTGATTTGGTAACACGTGGGCAAGACTTCTACACATACGTTTCCATATGCGTGAGTGTGTTCCATATATGTATGCACATATCTATATACAAATTATATAGTATAAATATAGTTGACTGTTAGAAACATAACCAACATATCAAATCTGAGGTTAAATGTATACGACTGCTGAGGATGGCGCTAACTTCATTTTATGTGGCGCTTCTGTAAATTTCAGGGTAAGTAGGAAGTAGGTGAAAACGTGAGAAAAACCCGTGAAAAAGGAAGCAAGCATGTGGAACTTGAATACAGTAGGAAAGGAGCCCAGAATTTGTGGACTCTTTCTCCAAAGCTTCCTGTTTTAAAGGCTGTGGCCCCCAACAGCCAGGAGGCTGGTCCAATGCCATCTCCTCCCTGCTCCTCTCATATGGATGGCTGAGACAGATCTCGGACTCCTTCCTATGCTGCTGAACTGGGCTCAAACCCGACCCCATGCTAGGGGGGCTTCTAGCCTCAGCCGCTATCTGAGGACAGCTGCCACAGCCTATGACTCAATTGCTTGGGTCTCCGCTTTCAGATTCCAATCTGAGCTAAACCTAAGGTGGCTTGGCTACCTAAGCATAATGGGGCAGAAAACCAATGCTCACAAGGTTTTCGGCTCCACAGCACAAAAGGGAAGCCAGAGTGACCCAGATCCAGGTTACACAAACTCAGGAGAGGACCAGTGACATGAAAACCCTAAACGGAGCAAACAAAAGCAGCCTGCAGAAAAGGTCCTGCCGTACTAACACTTCTTTCTATTTGCATTCTCGGGTCGTGATGCAACCTCCGTTGCTCAATTTATATTTACACAGTCCCCACTTGTCCACAAAGAGCTTCAAAAGCTCCCAACGCCACCGCATTCCTTTCCTAAGTTCAAGTGTCTAGTTCAACAAGGTGGCAGGGCAGGCCTGTGACATCAACTTTTCCAGGGCCAAGCAAAGTGTTCTGAGAAGGTTTGGAATTCTCAGGTAAACCGAAAAAGGCCAAGGTGTGAAGGCAAGAGCGTAGTTGACAGCCTCGCTTCCACTTAGCCCCACCGTTCTCACGCCCACTTGATTACACACCGCCAACTGCACCTACAATCTCACCTTTCGCCCTGCCCTGCTCTTCCCCAATCCAAAGGGCACAAACGATGGCAAGGGTGAGTGGGGTGAAAACCATACCCAGGTTTCAGCCTCCTCCTCCTCCTTTTCCTGGCGCCTCCCACCCAGGCTTTCCACATCCTAGCAGCTTCCTGGCCACCCAGTCCTCGGTACACCTTTGCACCACCCAACAAAATGGCAGGTTAGCGACAGGAGGGGCCGAGGGCGCTGGTTCCTCCTCTAGCTAAGCATAGACCCTGTCCAAAGCCGAGTCCCCAAGCCACCTCCAAGGGCTAAGTGCCTAAGTTCCACTCCTGCCTAAGTGCCTAATCTTGGGTCCTTTGCCTGCTCGCTCTCTAGGGGACATTTCCATTCCAGGCCGGCGAGCAGGTGTCCGTGTAACAGGTGCCAGGCAAGAGGCCGCGGCACAGAGTGGAAAGGACCCCCCCGAAACCGTCCGCAGGGAAAGGCTACTTCTAGAGGAAGGAGGCTGAAGGAGGACACCGAGGGCTGGGGGCAAAGATGCTGCTGCCTGTCCCTGTTCCTGGGGCTCGATCGTCGCTAACGCTGCCCCACTTACAATCTCCAGGCTGACGAAAGCTCCCGAGTAGGTCCGCAGGATGTCTGGGCCAGCGGGCAGGGTGATCCGGGGCGCCGGGAAGGACACAGCGGGATTCGGGGGCGGCGGGACCGCTCCGCCGGCCGACATGCTGCCGCTGCTACGTCTCCGCGCACAGCCGCCACCGTCTCCCGCGTCCCGCCTCCGCCTCCCGGGCTTGGTCGCCGCCGCCGCAGCCGCCGCCGATCCGGTTCGCGGGGTCCGGGCGTGCCACTCGCGGAGAGGGCGTGGCCACGGGTCCTCTGCCGAGAGAGCTCCGCCCAGTCACGTGGGCACAGGTGAGCGCGCCTCCGCCCTGGTGCCCGCAAGGGTCACACGTACAGGTGCGGTGCGCACAGCCCTAACGCCTGCTCCGCAGCTCTCCCGGGCTCTTCGGATCACCTGCCGCCCCTGCGCTAACCAAACGGGTCGCGCCTTCCCATCCCACCCCACTCTCACAGCCCGTTCTCGCCCACTTTCCCCAGCTGGGCAGGAACAGAAGCTGTGACTCAGAAGGCAAACTCCAGGCACACCTGGAAAGTGGGGTGCGTCTTTTAAAGGGGACGCTAATGGGATTTTAAATATCCACCAGGGTCGTGTGGTGTGTTGGAGTCGGTGGTTGGCAGTGGGTACCCGGAAGGCTACTTCGAGTCTTTCCTGCTCTGATCAGGGAAATCCTTATGAGGATATCCGTCAGTGATGGACAGAAAAGTTCAGTGCACAGGAAGCGTTCTTGAAACGCTTATATGACGGCAGCTACGTTTCCAATTTTGAGATCTTTATCATTGCTGTCTACATACGATGTTACCCGCGTTACATTTCCACACAAACACTTTTCATCTCACCCTCAGACACATACTCTTTGCCACCGCCTTCTGACCCTTAGCAGATATTTAAAAAACAACGAACAAAAACCAGGATGATATGTATGAGTCCCCTACCTCGGTTTACCTCCTTGCATCCCCCTATATTTTTGGTTTCAGTGTCAACGTTCTGTAAGTGGAACAAGCGAAGGGAAATTTCTCAAAGATCGTCTGAAGATAAGTTACATACATCAGCACACAGGGGGATCAAGTGGAAAAAGCAATAGCTAACCCTGGCGTGTCAGCACCTGCCTGGATTAGCAGCACTTTATAGGCTGAGGCTAGAGGATTGCCCTGAATTTGAAGCCAACATAACCAGTACTAGGATATCTAGGAATCCTTAGGAAGACCCTGTCAAGTAACAAGAACAAAAATCAAATATTTGGGTACATAGATGAAGATCTATGTATAATATAGACATAGGTATGTCTATTAAAATATGTCTATGTATAAAATGCATAATATACATTTACATATATATAATAGGTATGTCTATTATAATATGTCTACATATAAAATGTGTAATAGTCATATGTACATATATGTACATATATATACATGCATGCCTATGTATAATAGACATACCTAGTAGACCTAGGTATGTCTATTATATACATATTTCAGACATTCTCCAAATTGAGTCTGCTCTATCAAGTATAGGTCTCGAACTGCTTGTTGCTCCCTGTATGGATTGTCAACAAGTTTTACCCTAAGTCTTTATTATTTTAATGAATGAAACTCATAGGTGTGGTGGTGACACCAGAGTTAAAACCACAAAGGAGGGTGTGGATGAAACCTTTTGCATTTACCTCCTGTCACCTACCCCTGTTAGTCACCGCTCTCTGGCATTTTGTGTGTGCTGTCTGTCTAATAGGAAACCTCTTGTTTTCCCTCATTGATTTGTCTGATTGACAGACTTTTCTGTGCCCAGACCCTGATTGGCAAGAAATGTTTATTTGCTGCCTAGGTAGGACTTGGAGGATGCTCAAACGTGAGGTCCCTTCAGAGAATTCCTTATGGAGATGCTCCGTCACTACATACAAGATGCGCAAAATATCATGGTGAGCAAACTTGAAGTGCCCAGACCCATTCATGACTTAAAGCCTCAAGTGTGTATGTTTTAAAGTTGTTAACGGAGGGAAACCTGGCAACTACATCCTTGCCAGCACCTCCCTTGCCATACTGTTCTTCCCTGCCCGCATCTACTTTGGTTTGCAGTACGGGGAGCAGAATGAAGGAAGCTGCTGTGCACCTTTCTTCTACCATAGCATATATGCTCAAAAAGGGATGCTTTTCTGGAGTGGGCTCCCCTCTCATGATCACTATCTATACCAATTTCTTCTTCATGAGGGCAGTACCTCTAGCACCCTCCTCCCTACTCTCCCAGTTCCTTCTCATAAAATTGACCCGGATTCCTTAAGAGTGCCTCCTTTCTCATCCATTTCTGTGGCCCCTCAGCATACTGAACCCCACATCTTTGACCATTAATGTTTATTTCCTCCTCCTCCTCCTCTTCCTCCTCCTCCTTCTCTCTCTTTGTTTTTTATTGTTTGCTGTATGTTCTGGGCATTGAATCTGTGCCCAGGCTAGGCAGGTACATCTCTACTGAATTAGCCACTGATCCTCTTTTAATATTTTGCGACTGAGTCTTTCTTAAACTGCCCACGCTGGCCTCAAACTTTATATTGCTGCCTCAGCCACTTGAACAGCTGGAATAATAGGGATGCTCTGCCCCGCCCCACTCAGTGCTCACACTGGCGACTCTTCTGCCTGTCCTGCTTCCCATCTTGCTGCTGCCTTTATATGGAGCAATTACATCTGGAGCCATTTGACCTCTGGGAATTTGTGAGCTCAACACTTTTTGATAGACTCTCCTGTCCGTCTATTTCTCCTTCATTGCTAATTCGTTGCTCTTCAGCTGTTTATCCTGCCCTTATTCTCTGATTTACCCATTCTGGCATTTCTGGCTCCTCTATCCACCTGATGCCTTTAGGAGGGATTTGATAGCACATGCATTAGTTATACACACTGCTCTCTGTCTTGTCTTTTTCTTTTATTTTCCTTGTTCCACGTTTCAGCCTGTGTTCAGTTCAACATCTCCATCTGCCCTCTCTGATGTTATCATCACGCTTCCCAGAGTTACTAAAAGGGCATTAGAACCACGGCTCCTTATGGTAGCTAGCCTTCACGGGGCCTCGTGAATTCCTCCACATCACCCCACTTAGCTTGACTACTATTTCTTAACTTCCAGCTTCTTTCCTGGCCTAGTCCTCTTGCCAAGAACATGTAACAGTGTTGAGTGAATGAAAGCAATTCAAGACCATTCAAGTCTTTCTGACATCTTTTATTTTACAAGCATGTAGGACATCTAGAGCTTTGGAAACCACTGCTGTCCATCCAGTTATCCAGGACAAACACTGGCTATTTCTCTTCACAGCTCCTTCTCGGGCCATGGCTTCATTCAGCTACCAGATCTGGATTTGATTCCCATGATATATCCTCCTTCTCAGTGTCTCTCTCTACCTCATAGGACACTATTCCTTCTCACAGTGAACCCACTGCCCCCTTCACTTCCTCACTTGTGAACTATAGTCTGCCATCCAAGTGATTTCTAAACACAAAACCGACCGTAGTCAATCCTCTACATATAATGCTCTAGAATCCCCTGCTGTTCTCTGGGTCAGTTACAAAATGCCATGGAATGCAGGTACTTCTGTGACAAGGCTTCTGGTGGAAATTCTCAGCTCCCAGCTCCATAGACCCACTTAAAACTGCAGTAACTGCCCCGTCGCCAGCCTCCCCGCACATTCTTCCTTCTAACAGACCATCCTTTCTTTTTCTTTTTTATTTATTTAATTTATTTTTTTTCTTTATTGATACTTATTGAACTCTACATTTTTTTCTGCTCCCCTCCCTGCCTCTCCCCTCCCCCTTCAATCCTCCCCCAATGTCCCTATGCTCCCATTTTACTCAGGAGATCTTGTCTTTTTATACTTCCCCAT
>JAQHUG010000034.1:379748-394268 GCA_028555095.1 Dicrostonyx torquatus | reverse complement strand
CCTCTCCCTCCTAATAAGCAATGGAACTCAGTTCTCTGCAGTAATTACCTTGTAGCCTGAAACATGAGATTTGATCATTCACATCTTATCTTGAACCAGGAAACACATTATGATTAGTTAGCCAGCTATCCATATTTTAAAGAAAAATACCAAACTCAAACTGTGTAATACAGGTGGGGCTGTACTACACAGAAGCTTCTTTTCAAATTAAGCACCTGCTTCAGGAAAGACCCCCTCCCATTATAAAAACTATTCGTGGAGGTTGAGATGCTTTCTTGCATATAATTAGTGTGAATGACCCTAGATGATCTCCTAAAGCTTAAAAGAATATCATGTACCATGAAATTTTTCTGTCTCTGCATGTCTTTCTCTCTCTCCCTCCCTCCCTCTCTCCCTCTCTCCTTCTCTCCCTCCCCAATGTCTGTCTATTTTAATTATGTTCATGTGTAAAGAGAAAAGGCAAGGTAAATGGCCTTTCAGGAAAGCGCAGGCTTGTAATTCTCTGCCTGTATTTACTGACCTAAATTTACCCGTAAGCTCGATTTTTACTGTGCCTATTCAATTTGCAAGAAACAGTTGGACTTAATTGGATACTGCAACTTTAATAAAAAACAGAAAGCATTAATGCTTCATCACCGGGCTCCGTGCGATTTAATTTGGAATTTGTTTTAGAATGCTCAGTGGTAGAGGGGAAGAAAGCAGAGCATGCTCTAAAGGTCTCTCCTGTTGGAGGGTCTGAGAATGACAGGTCTTCCACTAGGGGTGGGGATATCTGGAGACTGGAATGAGTCAGGGTTCCCACCTGGCTGGTAATTGGCAGACAGAGTTTTTTGGGGAGGGACAAAATGGAACTAAAATACTGAATCCAGGTGAGCTGCTTTGAGCTGGCCACAAATCAAAGAGGAAGTGTACCCAGGTGGGCAGTCAGGAATCAGGAGGTTGCAGACACCCAAGGGCAAAGCAAGATGAGGAGTGACTCCAAAGCCTGACTGGGCAGGCAGCCATCAACTCAGAGTGCCATCGGGAGGGAAAGGCAGGGACAGCTGGGGAACCAGAAACCGGGCAAACTGCATGAGCACTTCCCTGGGAACAAAAGACCTTGATAACACTCACCAAAGCCTGTTTATGACGGAATTGGAAAGGTACAAGCAAAGAATTTGTCCTCAGGTCCCTCCTGAACGGCTCACTGTCACCTGAGACAGCTTTCTGGGGCTCAGCCCTGGGACTGGCATAGAGGAAGGGGAGGTTCAATGTCTCCGTGTAAAATGGAGCTTTTTACCTACCTTATTTCGTAAGGATCAAGATGAATATAGGAACGGTAGAAGTACACACCCAGCAGGCCTTGGGGCAAAGACACAGTCCGAAAGGAAGTGTATGCACCTGAGTGCTAGCAACCGTAGACGAAGGAGAGCCACACTGAACCTGTTTGCAAAGTCCTATTTCTACTTAGATAATGTTATTTGGAGCGCCATGATAATTTTTTCCTACACGGGTTGATCTAAAGTCGATGTGTAACTCCTTCTGCATCTCTGTCTTTGCAGACTCAGTGCCCTGAGGAGGAAATCCATAGGCTTTAACAAGGTGGGGGTGAACGTTTAGAAGTTAATCTGAGTCTACTGTTTGACCTCAGCAGTCACTTCTCTGTAGAGGAAATCCACATGCCTTAACGTGGTGGGTGAACGTTCAGAAGTTAATCTGAGTTTACTGTGTGACCTCAATGGGCACCTCTCTGTAGAGAACAGTAGTTTAGAGGCAAGAAAGGAAAAGGGTCTTTCAAAGTCCTGTCTCGGAAGTGACTCAAGACAACAATTACACCCCCCACCCCCCAACAACAATGAATAGCAGAATGGTGCTGCTTAACAAAATTAGCTACCGCTCTATCCCACGGAGTATCTTTCATTTCCATGTCTGGAATTGAGCAACTAATTGCATACACACGTGTTTATCCTGACCATCCAGGACCAAACACCAACCAATCGGAACCAGCCTATTTTACAGGGCAGGAATTGCATGCTGGGAAATGTCATGGCGGAGCGGCTCATCCCATGCTAGACTCATCTAAATGGAAGCAGTGTCTTCTCAGGCTCTAGCCAGATGCTGGCCATTCTTTCATTATTGCCCTGCGGCTTCTATTATGCGCTAACTAAATTGCGCTCCTTCCTACAGTGATCTAAAGAATGAGTTCTTTTCACTGATCAGCATTAACATTGACCTGAGGCCAAATAAACAAGGACAATTTCCAGTGGCAAATGCTGTTCTCTCCGGATCCTTGCGAGTGGTATGTACTCTCTGCAGTGTTTTTCTCTTTCCGCTTTACTTCCCACCTCCTGTTAATACTACTTTACACCCCAGTTTGCAAATTGCCCCCTTTCCAGGAAGTCTCCTCTGAGTAACCCAAGTATCTTCTTCATCAGGTGTTTGGTACCTGGAGCTAAGATCTAGATATGCATTGGGAAAAGTTATATAATTACCTATATGCAAATCTTCCCTCCCTACAATGCCAGATGTTTAAGAGGTAAGAATGGTGCAACCCACCGTAAGCACAAAGCACTTAATGTTTTTAATATGCGAGGGTCTGTGGCTATGAATGGGGACTGTGTATATTTATTGCATTTATAGGAGAATCCAGAATTTAAAAAGAAAGTCATTGCTTCCCAGGAACTCATATTGTTTATGCTGAGTTTCACTTAATGATCTCTTTACTGTCTTGCGGTCCATCATCATCCCCTTATTTCCATTTGTGGTCTTTGTTTTAGGTAAAACCATTGCCATCTTCGGTAGTGATTGGATTCTCCTCCTTCTCGTGCCCATCTTTACCATAGGCCTCTACTTATTTCCTCCTCTTTTGGGCTCAGGGGAGGAGTCTTTCCTTACTGTCTTTACCTTGGGTCTGTCCCCTTACTCCTCTCCAAACTCCAAAGCCCTGCCGAGTTCACAGCCCCTACATACCTTCCTCACTTTCTGACTGCAGAGATTTGTCCAGAAAAACTCGAATCTCTCTCTTCAGGGAATAGGTTTCCTGACATGGAGGCACGAGCAATGTTTCCCCCTAGTTACTATAATTTGCTGGTCCCAGCTTGGGCCTATTCATTCATTTTTTTTCTTCTTGCAGTTGCGATACATCCTATGTTTTAAACAGTTAAATTTATTGCCACTGACTGTGTTCTCAAGAAACCACATTATCGTGTGTTGACAGAAAAATTTCCAGAAGAAGATTTGAAGGGGGCAGGGGAATAACCCCACTGAGAGTTAACCCAAGCCACATTGCAAAGACTGCAATTTAGGTACCTCCAGAAACTTTGTTAGTGACTCCAGGGTGGGTCACTCAGCAGCCTTCCTGGAGCTGATCCTTGGCCCTCACATCCCAGTGTGTTTTCTCTCTGGGGCAGCCATGTGGGAGAAGGTCACTGGCAGCTCAGGCTCTCTAGCTAGTACTAATGTTCTTTGGCATCTTTCCCAGGGCCTTCCCTTGAGTGGCCTGGTCAGCTTACAGACAATGCTCTCTGGAAATATGAGAGTTAATAGGCGATGAGCCTACCGTTTGCCAACTCAGTCTTCATTCTAGTTGATAAATTCTTGCAGACGGAGTTTTCTTTGGGCCACTGGCTCAAATAGTGACACAGGAGACTTATTCATTATGGAAGCTCAGCCTATAGCTTAGGCTTGTTCTGCTAGCCCTTATAACTTAAATTAACACACAAATCCTTTTTATAAAAACTAATCTACATTCTACCACATGGCTTTTACCTCTCTCCCGTTCTGTGTATTCAGTTCATTCCGAATCTTGATGGCATCTCCTGCTTGCCCCAATTAGCTCCTCTTCCTCTCTCTGCCCGTAAGTCCCACCTATCTCTCCTGCCTAGCTATTGGTCATTCAGTTTTTACTGCATCAGAACAACAATACATCGTCACACAGTGTACAAATACTCTACAACAGATTGTCCTGTCTCCCATCTTGAAAGGTTTGTAGCTTAAAAAGTTTTAATTATCATGCAAAATAATGGTTCTCATTGTGGCATTTTCTTTTCTTTCTTTTTTCAATATTTTAGTATTTTGTTTTGTCACTGTTTGTTTGTTTGTGGCAAGGTCTCTCTACTATGTAGCTCTGGCTACGTACAGTCCTGGAACTCACTATGTAGACCAGGCTGGTCTTGAACTCACAGAGACCCACCTGCCTCTGCCTGGGCTAAAAGGTAGGCATCACTGTGGCGTTTTCATAATGCATTGCTTTCTGTTGGCTCTCTTCCCCACTACACTCTGAACCCCATTGTTCTCCCATGTGTACCCTTCCTCCCACCACTCACCCCTTTCTACTTTCACACCATGTGGATTCTACAGGCACCCGGGCCTGGGAGGCACAACAGCGGTCTTGAAAACATGCTCATATTGCTTTTCCTTCTCCGTTTTGTTTTTCCCACTCTCTCCCTTTTGCACCTGGAGAACATCAGCAAATAAACCACCACCACCAGTCCTGGTCTCTGACCGTGAGGACATTCAAAATGACATGGAGATAGTGTAACAGATCTCCATAACTGATAGCTATAGACTTAAAACAACGCCGTGCAGTTACTGGCTCTCAGCTTAAAGACTTCATAGGGCCTGCTTGCCTTGTGACAATAATGATGGAGATACCAGGAGATTTACAAGGCTAGCTCAGACAGAGCAGAACATTATGAATGCAACTGAAAAGCAGTTTTGCTATTTTTATTCCATGCACCACTGAAGGAATGTCTTAAATCTTGCTTACTGGTAGTTTTAGTGAGAAAAACAAGCAACAAACAAGCATGCTTTGTGATTTTCTTTATTTTTTGTCCGCTTCCTCTGTGTGAATGCATTGTGATACACTCACCTCTGTTACCCTCTGATAACCACCGTTATTCTCCTCTAAACATCTTCTTGCCACCTAATCCTCCAGTGGCTACACCATTAGGGAAAATGACAGTCCCTACTCCCTGTAACCATTACCAGTCATTAGATCTGTAGGAAGAGATGGGGCCTTAAGGCCACATCCCTTATCTATGGTTTTGAATTTGGAGGGCCCAATATGGGAGTATTCATAGTGACTTTGCATCCATGGTTGTCATAGCAATGTCATATCTGGGCGACAGCACATCATGAGACTCTTCTCCATCCCCTTGGCTCTTAAATTCCTTCTACCCTCTCTTCTATGAGTCTCTGGGCCTTGTGGGAAGAGGATAAAAACAAGTCCCACTTTAGACTGAGCATTCTCCATCATTTCTGAGCACTTGGATCACATATGAATCTCCATGTGATTGTCATCCTCTGCAAAAAGGAGCTCCTCTGCCCGAGACGAAGAGGAGCACCAGTCTATGACTATAAACAAGCATATTTAGAAGGCAGATTGACAACATATTCATTTAGGGACAAAATAGTAGTGTATTGTGCTGGGTAGTTTTATGTCCACTTGACACAAGCCAAAGTCATCTGAGAGGAGGGACCCTTAATTAGAAATCGCCTCAATAAGATCAGACTGTATTCAAGCTTGTAAGCTAATTTGCTTAATTAGCGATTGTTGTGGGAGAAACCTGCCCAATGTCGGTGGTGTCACCCCTGGACAGGTGGTCCTCAGTTCTATAAGAAAGCAGGCTGAGAAAGCCATGAGCACAAGCCAGTAAGCAGCACCTTTTCATGGCCTTTGCATCAGCGCCTCCCTCCAGGTCTCTGCCCTGCTTGAGTTCCTGCCCTGACTTCCTTTGATGATGAACTGTGATGTGAAAGCATAAGACGAATAAAACTTTTTCTCCCCAACTTGCTTTTTGGTCGTGGTGTTTTTTAGCACAGCAACAGAAATCCTAACAGGTATTCCTCTCTTGGGCAATGCTCTCCCCAGCCATAGACATTTGACAAGGCCTGTAGTATTAGGTGTGTACTCCCTCCCATGGAGCAAGCTTTAAACCTAATCGTGAAGTGGTTGGTTGTTCCCAAAATAGGTGTGTCAATGTTGCACCAGTGGGCAAATCTCACTGGACAGGTCAATACTGTAGTGCACATGGTATATGATGCTAATTTGAGCTTATTGTTTTGTTGCCTACTAGATAATTACAACATGTAATGCAACACACTAACTCTGTGTCTAAATAGAAATCATTTGGTTGAAAGACATCACATTTAACTGTACTGAAGGGTTTATGTGTGTGGGAGGGTAGAATTAATACATCAAGAATCCCAAGAACCAGAGTATATGTGATGGGACCTCATTAACTCTGCTGACCAATGCCCCTGAGCTGGTCTTTAAGCCTCCCATGCCTTTCTTCCAGTTCCTCTCCCACACATGACAAATGACCTTGCCAGAGACAAATAATTGTGCTACTTTGTTTCTTCCACCTGTTAGCTTCTTACTTCCAAAGAAGTAGTCACGTGATGTAAATTATGGCCCTTATGAATCACTCTTTGTACACCCAGCCTTATCTTTTATTTCTGCTTCACTTTTATTATACTCTATGCATACCAGTCTCGTGTGTGTGTGTGTGTGTGTGTGTGTGTGTGTGTGTGTGTGTGTAAATCAAAAGGCAACACTGAGCGGGTTTCACAACTTCATCCTTATTTTTGAGACAGGTTCTCATTGAACCTGGTACTCATTAACCGTTAGATATTTGGGCTAGCAAGCCTTAGAGATTCTCCTTTCTCTGCCTCTCCCTGCTGAATGGCAGGTGTATGCTGCCTTTTCTAGCTTTTGACACGGGAGGGAGGAATCCCAACTCAGGATCTCAGGCTTATAAAGCAAGCGTTTTATTAAATGAACCGTTTGCCCAGCCTCAGGAAAAAATGTATAAAGTCTTCAAATATGCCATTGATGCATTCTTCTCCCTCTGTACTGTGTTAGTCCTGCTGGCAGCAAGAACCAAATTTTATCTTTTTTTTTTTTGCTGTTGTTTTGTTTGTTTGTGTCTTTGAGACAGGATTTCTCTGTGTAACAGGTCTGGCTATCTTGGAACTCACTTTGTAGATCAGGCTGACCTCTAGCTCACAGAGATCTGCCTGCCTCTGCCTCCTGAGTGCTGGGGTAACAGGCATGCACTGCCATCACCTGGCAAATTTTAACAAATTCTTAATTGAGGCATTTCTTAAAAGTCAAAATTTTTATGACTTTTTAATATAGGATTTTATATAGGATAAGATGTTATACATTTCAGTGACTCCTAAAGATGTCCTGGTAGTAATGGAGCTACCACCTGGATCATGAACTCTCTGAGGACAAGGCCGACTTTGTCTTGTTCCTTTAGACACCATACCCCTTTGCCTGCAGTATAATATTACATTCAATTATATGGAAATACACACATTAGACCATTGTCAAGTTCATATGACTTAACAGGTTCTAAATAAATGGGTGCTGAACACACATATTTAGGGAGAGCTGTTTTAAATAGGGGCTTGCAGGAATTCTGTTCTTGTCTCCTGCTATTACCTAACCAGAGAAATGAGGCAGGCACAATGTGGTGGGCTTATCACAGCTAAAAGCCATTTTCCCTCTAACTTCATGCCCTGTGAATGCAACAGCCACACCTGGATCATAAATAATGCCAGAGTTATGAAAACTGGAAAAGGAATATGGATCTTATATCAGAAAGGACTTGACTAGAGTTAGCCCATTTATCCTGTCATGACCCCCACAGGTAGATGCTATTTTTTTTTAATTTTCATTTTAATGACCATGAAACCAAGAGACAGAATTTAAGAAGGTTCCTTGGGTCAGATTTCTTGCTAGTGGAAATAACCAGATTCAAGCTCAGCGTAGTGCCTCTGAACTCTACCCTACATGGCCTCAGAGAGACAACAGTCCAGACAGAAACATGGCAGTACAGGTTGAGTTAGAAGCTACTTGTGTCTGTCTGTCTTTGTTGAGAGCCATGCTAGGTACTTAGTATATTGACATCCATACCAGCTTTGTGGAACAAAACAGTTCTGATGATGATAACTTTGGCTGAAAAGCAGTAAGCTATGGTTTCTACAGAGGTTAGAGCTAAAACTTCTTACCAGAGGACAGGCATTTTACAAATCTGATAAATTTAGAGAGTTTGTGAAGGTCACAGAAAACAAAAAGTGAAGAGAATGGACTTGTTTAAAATAGAATGACAGGATTGCTCAGTGGTTACTGTCACTCATTGCTCTTTCTGATGACTCAGATTTTGTTTCCAGCACCCAAATGGTGGCTCACAACCATCTGTAACTCCAGTTCCATCTGACACCTTCTTCTGATTTTCCTAGGAACTAGACTCATGCTTCACATACTTACATGCAGGCCAAGAAGACACAAAAGTAAATCTAAAATTATAGCACTTTTGAACAAATTAAAATGCCTATAATTAATACATTTAGCATATTAAAATGTTGTCTTGTTACATGTGCCTTTAAGAATTTTACATTATACACAATTTTCTGAAACTATCACTTTAACAAATCAAATATTTACATCCCAACACGATAGGCAACTATTGAAAAAAAAAGTTGGGGGATGTTTAAGGTTCT
The DNA here is from genome assembly GCA_028555095.1 of Dicrostonyx torquatus. NCBI lineage: Eukaryota > Metazoa > Chordata > Mammalia > Rodentia > Cricetidae > Dicrostonyx > Dicrostonyx torquatus. The sequence continues at coordinate 385,778 of JAQHUG010000034.1, read as the reverse complement.
TACTTGCAACTTGGGTTTAGTCTTAGAGAATTAAAGGTAATTTATAATGGAAGCTGATGACTTAGTCTTCTGAGACGGTATGTGTGATACCAGTCCATTTCTCACTGTAAACATTTGACATAAACTTCTAAAATGATTATCCTTGTGCATTTTGCAGAGCTTCTAAATATCAAGAGACCAAAGTTATATGGCAAATAAAAGACACTAAAGGTGAGATGCTCTATCTCATCTCACACCGCAGAGTAATATCCTTTTTGTTATTGAAAGCATCAGCGATGTTCAGGCTCTCGTTGCAATGCCCATTTGCAATTTCCTCACCTGTCACTCCAGAAATAAGACAGATGACAAAGAATACTCTTCGTCTCCGATTCCAACATGAGTGCCACTATACAAGCTAAATGGATCTTTTGGGTCCACTCATCCAAGAGTGGCCATTGTAGAAAGGCAGCTGTCCACAAGACACACTGGTAGTTGCTGCAAATAACTAAAACTGCTGATTGTTCCTGCTTCTCAATGTCTTTTTCTGGAGTGGCTCAAAAGCAGGAAGGGCTGTTTCTGAGCGTTCTACCAGGATTTGATTGTATCAACAGTTGACAGTTTTCCATACTCATCAATTCACTCAAACGAGTGAGTTTTGTAAATATTTATTGTGTTGCTATCCTGTCAACGTGGGTTCATTTTGACCATTTAACATGTGATTGCGGAGTGTTTTCCATGCAGTAGGCACTGTATCGAGGGTGGGGAACTCAACATAGAGCAGCAGAGATATCCTCTCTACCTTATTTCCAGTGGAATGATAATATTAATATAAAATAATAATAAAAGCAACAGCACTCAAGATTTAGTTTATTTCCAGGGCTGGGTATTTTCTCATCCAAACATGTTTTCCTCTTTTCTTAACTCTACTCTGCATTGGAGACTGGTCTCCTTTTCCCCTTTCCCTGCCACACTCTGCTATTGGCTGAACACTAAGAAAAATGGAAGGCATGGGGATTGAGTGAGGACAAGTCTCCCCAAGAGGTTGTTACAGACCAGCAGAGCCCCACTTCAGCAAACTTTACAATTCCCTTTAGGTAGTTCTGCCCAAACTGTCCCAAGCTCCAGTATCTTGTTCATCCTTTAGCTCCTTCAAACTTGCTACAGTTTGAATAGTTTTGCTTCTTTGTTTTTCACAACTGTCTCATTATGTAGCTCCAGCTGTCCTGAAACTCATTATGTAAATCAGTCTGGCCTCAAACTCACAGAGATCCTCCTGCCTTGCCCCTCATGAGAGCTGGGTTAAAGGTGTGCGCTATCGCCCCAGACTCAGGTTGAATCTTGATTGGTCCCCAAAGGTTCGTGTTCTGAACCCTTATCTCCCACCTTCTGACACTATTTTGAAGGCTCTGAGAGCTATTAGAGGGAGGATCTGACATGCAGAAATGGGTCTCGCAGAGCCAGCTTTGTAGGTTTTGCCTGCTTCCTGGTTGGAATAATTTGAAGAGATGGCCTTCTGTCTGCCACCATGGACAGAGCCAACCCACTGTGCCTTCCCTTCTATGATGAAAAGTTCCTGAGACAGTCAGCCGAGATAAACCTTTCCTTGTTTAAGATGTTTACAGTGTCCTGACACGGCACTAGGAATGATAACAAAGAGGAGGTCTTAGGATTGTTCTGCTGCGATTATTCCTGGTAGACTGTTTCATAATTGTTTCTACGCCATGGAAATGAAGAGAAACCCATTTTCAGACTAAAGCTTAAACCCCACAAGGCCAGAGCTTAGTTAATTTCTGTCCACAGTACTGCCTCACACAATACTGTTCAGAAGACAGGAGTTTTCATGGTAAATGAATGTCTATGTATGTGGTTATTTGAATGAGAATAACCTCCATAGGCTTAGATGTTTGAATATTTGATGGTACTCTTTGGGAAGACTTAGGACTTATGGCCTTTTTGGAGGCCATGTGTCACTGGGGGGTGAATTTTGAGGTTATAAAATCCCACATCATTCTCTCCAGCCATTACTCACTTGCTCTCTTCTGTCTGTCTGTCTGTCTGTCTGCTTCATGCTTGTAACTTCCTAATCACTGCTCCAGCACCATTCCTGCCTGTCTGTTGCTGTGCTTCCAACTCTTATAGCCATGGGCTTCCCTTACCCTATGAAGCTGTAAGCCTTCCGGAACTCTTTCTTCTATAAGTTGCCTTGGTCATAGTGCTTTGTCACAGGGGTAGAAAAGTAACCAAGGCAAGGTAATCCTGAACTGTTGAAAATATCGCAAAGAGTTAATGCAGAGGGTGAAGAAACATTCATACTAAGAATAAATGAAGGACAAGTGACAGTAACATTACTAAGTCTTTGAAAAGTCAGGAAACATTGCCTTCTCAGTTCAATCTCTGTGTCAACATTCAGAAATTAGATCTCCTGGAATTGTTGAATCAACCACCTTAATCCTCACTTGATCATCTGCATAATAATAATGATAGTAGAACTGGCCAAAATTGTTTCATTTGCATTAAGCAACTGATATCAAAGACTTCTGAAGAAGACCTATATACTACAAATAGGTTAGTTAGGGCAAGTAATATTTTTATGAGTGTATGTATGTATGCTTTGGACTTCAATTAAAGAAATATTGATTGTGGTTGTCATTTTGCATGACTAAATGATATTCAGAAATCAGAAATATATAATAAAATATGTGGTAAATAAATGAAAAAAATTGGTCAATATAATATTGGTCAGAATAATTTGAGTCCTTGGTTAAAATAGAATGTACCCATGTTTAAAAATAACATCAGGTTAGTTTGTTATACAGAGCCAATTCTTTTGCCCACTGCTATTCAGAGAATTCTTTTAGTAACCAAATTTATAATTAAATCTGAACACCATTCTGGGTTTGGGAAATATGAACCGATAGGGAAAATGTTTCTAATTCTGTCTTATTTTCCAGACCATATTCTTTTGCGACTTACCATAAATAAAGCATAAGTTTAAATTAGTATTAGTAGTGTCCAAATCCAATTAATTCCTTGGAGTGCCAGTATTGGGATCAGTGAGCACATCCCCCTTTATGATTCAGGTCCCAGCAAATTGTGTAAGGCAAGGAAAGGAAAAGGAAATGGCACAGCTATATCTGAGGGGAGCAGCAGAAGTTCTAAAACCAGCACAGCTACTTGGAAACGATCCAACAAAGTTGAGTCATATGATGGCTGTCAGGCCACCTCTGGTTTTCATCTCCACCTGTTGCATAGTTGGAAGACTTTAATATTTGTATAATTTAGGCATATTAGATTTTAGAAAATTTCTTATAAAACATGTATGCCTTCTCCCAGGAATGCTGCTTCTGAGCTTCCCCAGGAAAGTCCTGAGTGTACTATTCCCCATGCTTTGGGGAGATATTCTCATCTAGCTGAAGGTCTTCCTTACACCTTAGAGGTTGTGACACACATAAAGAAGCCAGAGGCCTCTTTATCAGGCTCTGAGACATTCTTCAAACATCTGTCACTGTACTTACACAGGAAACAAGATAATCAAAACAAAAAAACCCTGATGGGCTAGAAGAGTTGGCCACAGATTAGATTGCAAGCCTCTTCCCATGATCTGCTTAGGCAATTTTGTGGCACATACAGCAACAAAGTTAGAGTGGCTGGAGTTCCCTCTGCCCTACACAGAGACTTATACTGATGAGCAAAGAATGGAGTGGAAAGACGACAAAAGAATGAAATGTTAGGACTTCCTTTCTTTGAAAATTTAGCACATGCAGAGCCACTGTGGTGTCATGTGACCAAGGAACAACAGAATGCCAGGAATAGACACATAGACAAATTTGATAAAGATTAAAATTGTACACGTTATGTTACACCAGAATTTAATAATAACTGCAGCAGCTTGGGCCTGAGGATATTTCTTGGGCACTCTGACCATTAAGAGTTAATAATACACTGCCTGGAACACAGCAATATGCCTGGACTAGCTTGGAGATTTTGTTCTGATCTAGTGTCCTTGAAGTCACAAAAGCTACCAGCCTGAGAACAGGCCATCATATGCCTCTAGATTCTTAAAAACTGGGTTATGGTTGGAGAGGTGGCTCAGCGGTTGGGAGCACTGCCTGCTCTTCCAGGGGTCCTGAGTTCAATTCCCAGCAACCACATGGTGGCTCACAGCCATCTGTAATGAGATCTGGTGCCCTCTTCTGGCCTGCAGGCATACATGCAGAAAGAATATTGTATACATAATAAATAAATTTAAAAAAAATAAAAAAAACTGGGTTATGAAGTTGATGAGTAAGAATGATTATAAAAGGGAATTGTTTATCAATGATGTCAAAACATGAGGGAAAGTGGTTGGAAATGATAAAGCTGTTCTGTCATAGTTTATTAATGATGACTAAATGATGAGAAAGAGGAAGTAAAACTCACATCCAAAACCAAAAATGATATGATTAGTGTTTTGGAAGAACATGAATAGATCCCTACTTACTAAATTCTCTATAAATAAAAAAGCAGTCTGGCTACTAGTCAGTCAGGCTGCAAGATTCTCCCAACAACCATGGCTTGATGTGGTGTAGGAGGGTCCTTCTATATTCCTGTTGTTTTCATTGGTTGAATAAAGAAACTGCCTTGGCCTTTTGATAGGGTAGCCTTTAGGTGGGCGGAGTAGACAGAACAGAAGGCTGTGAGAGAGAAGGCACGGGAGCAGACACCATGCTTCTCCATCCCAAGATGGACTTTGATTAGAATCTTCCTGGTAAGCCATGACCACGTGGTGATACACAGATTACTAGATATGGGTTAGACTAATATGTATAAGAGGTTAGAACCAATGGGCCAGGCAGTATTTTAATTAATACAATTTCCGTGTGGCTATTTTTGGTATAAGCTAGCCAGGGCCAAAAGCAGGCCCATGGCCGGGAGCCAGGTGCTGGGAACACAGGCCGTACCTCTTATTAAATTGGTGCACAACCTCCTTCACCTACTCCTTACATCCCCAGGTGGGACCTGTGTCTCCATTGGAGGTGTGCTTCCTCTCTATCCATTTCTCCTAAAACAAATGATGACTAAAAGAAGTGTCCTATGTTTGATTCCTCCACCCTTTCATCCATTTTTCATCTTCAGACCCTATCCTCATCTGATACTGGATACCAGCAAGGAAAGACATGTCTCTTCCATGTGGAATTTTAGCATGTGAGTGTGGAGACACAAGAAAAGTTGTGTGGGCTCCAAACTCTACAGATAAACTTAAACCCTGCCTTGAGGATCTGCAGACAGCGGTGTGCACTTCGCTACTTTGCAGGATTATTGTCCAGGGCTGACATGCGATCTATACTCAGTGTTCACTATGGCTGTCACTTAGATAGCAAAATTATCTTGAGAGCTGATAAAGTTTTGAACTGAGGAATACATCAAAGTTAGTGTCTATCCTTAGTTTGAAAGAAAGATAGGAACTTGTGTGCTTGAAACCAAGTGGAAGGTGATGGTAGTTGATGGGTTGTAAATATAAGAAGATATAAAGAAGGGGTGCAACAGTATTCTGTGGGTTCAAGTGAGCACTGTGTCATATTTCTTCTTTGTGTGGGACCGTCTCTGGGCAGCTGTTATTAAAATGCAATGACATTTGACAAGGAACCAGGATCCCAGAGTCCTTCTCTCTCTGGATACACCTCAATGGATTAAAAAAAAGGTATTATATCAAAGGACTTATCTTGGAAAAAATCATGCTGCTCATTTCTAAAAGATTTCCCACTTGATCCCTAAAGTGCCGTCATACCACTCGATGCTATCAGGACGTTGTCAGGATGTACTACGTTCAGCAGGATGCCTGGCCTCCTTGGCCTCATTTCTTTAGATCTGCACTGTAATCTCAACTTCCAACCTAAACACAGGATAGTGAATAAAACTGGCCCAAAGGAAAGAAAGGAGAGCATTTATTTTCTTTATCCTTACTCTAAAAATTCAGATATATGGTCTGAGTTTCTTAGACTTGATTCTTTTTTTTTCACATTTGATTTTTTTTTATTACAGGAAAATTTTACATTTACTCCCCTTGTTCCC
>JAQHUG010000034.1:324887-339508 GCA_028555095.1 Dicrostonyx torquatus | reverse complement strand
CAACTTCGAACTAAGTGTCTTTGTTTTCTAAATTGCACATGATAAATTGCCACCCTCAATATAGATTGACTTTTGAAAACACACGCACACACACACACACACACACACACACACACACACACATCAGTCTATTGATACTGCCTAACAGTGCCAAATAATGACACATAAACAAGGAACATGCAAGTCAAGATTGCCTAAGAGTGGAACCACGTAAGCGTAGTGAAATCTATTTTAAATCTGTTAGAAAGGCTTCAGTAGGTAACAGTAATGAGTTTTACAGCACCGAAGTCAGAAACACCAAGCAAGTGGCTGGTTCATTTCACAGGATCAATTAATCACTGTGCCTGCAGAACTGGTCTTTTAAACGGACCACACCTGTGGTGGGGGAGATGTCGGTCTGTGGGGTGTTCAGACAAAAGCCCACCCAGATGCCAAGCCACAGTGACAGCTTCCATAAAAAAAAACCCGAAAGTTGTGATGCTGCCAGGAAGAAGAGATTAGGAGAAATGACCAAAAACCCCTTTAGCCAGATGAATGATTCTTCATTTTTAGTGCCCAGCAAAGAAAGCCCCATGCTCAGCATAAAACTCGGTGACATACTTGTTCCCTTCCCTGCCCTCCAAATCTGATTGGCTGGTTTTACTGATTAGCTTTGTCACCTGCTGAATGACAGGGACTCTTTCCAGTGACGTCAGAATTCCCCCCAGAGGTAGGCTTCTGTGTTCCACCCGCATGCTTCAGCTAGTATCCACGGATGTGGGTGTTGACTCATATGGGTTTTGTTCTAGATGCTGCTTATGCCAGTTCACTTGTTACTGCAGTAAAAATAATGTAACTAAATAAGTGTGAGCAATAGTGACCTAAAAAGATATTCATTTCTGAGAAAATTTAAAGCGAGTCTATTTCAAAAGCCAAGTTCAAAAATTTGTTGCACTGAGGGTGTTCCTTCAGTATCTTCTCGGAGCCGGTCCGCTCCACCTTAGTTTAAACGATTTCTGCTGATGTTTCCCCAAGTTAACTCTTCTGGTCTCATCCTCTTCTGGAATCTAGGAAGCTGAACTAGGAAAACTGATTAAATATTTAACAGGCTCTCTTGCTGTCTGTGGCTTCCACATATTTTGGCCAAGGAGAACCTTGGCAAGGGGTCAAGGGAGGCGTCGAGTGTTTACTCTTCATCTTGCACCTTTCTTCTTAGTCCCACTAGGCTGTACCCTGGACCTAAGTTCCCACTTGCTGACACACAGCTGATTCTTGCTGCTGACCGCACCCTACTATTTCTTTGCAGCCATAAGGTGCCAACAACACTCCAGTTTTGATCTCTGTGTTTGCCCATGCTTTGCCTATGTTTTATCATCCATCCTTTACTCTTTGTGGGTGTCCTTTGCTGTTTTATTCCAGCACTGTCACAGACACAGGACATGGAGAGAAGTAAAAAACATGTCTCCACCAGTCAATCCTGGTGGCAAATTTGGCTTCATCATTTCCTATGCTGATAGAAGAAAGCAAAGCATTAAAGGAACCTTTTCGAACTCCAATTTCATATTCATAAGAATATGGTTAATGAGTTCTTCACAGGCACACGTTCTGTTCCTGCTGCCACAGGGGAGAATGCATTATTTATAGCTTTATTTAATTCAGCGTCTGACACCAAATTTAATAAGCACTCATTACTGGTACTTTTAAAGTTTGGTAAAACAATAGCTCAATTTATGATTAAAGGCAATATTTTTTCTCAGATGTATGCCCTGATAAAGTCACCAGTCATTGATCAGATAACTTCTCCATGAGATTTAGGAGTAATGTCTGTTAGGCACAAGCAGATTAGGTCATGTAGAAAAGTTTTCTTCATGTCTCTTCACATCAACAGAATTGAAATGGAATTAAGGAATGTAAATATAAATGTGTTAAAATAACAAGTCATGAAAGTGCATCTTATGCACTTTTTCACAGTCAGCATATGCATTAGAGCCATATGGGTCATGTTTACATAAATATATATGTATGTTACATGTAAGTGTGTGTGTGAGTGTGTGGTATGTTACATGTAAGTGTGTGTGTGTATCTTTATCTGACTCTGTAATCTATCAGAAAACACTGTATTTGTTAGTTGTCTGATGTACTTTGTACTGCTCTTTCAACATTTTTGTGTAGCACTTAAAATTATCTCTTTGTGTGTCTGCATATGCTTGTGTTCACATGCAAGTACATGTCATCATCATGAATGTGGGAGGTTAAAGGATGAACTCAGGAGTCAGCCCTCACCTCCCACCTCATGGGAGGCAGGATCTCTTATTGCTCATCACTGTATGTTAGAATAGTGTCCCACAAGCTCCAGGGGCTCAGGGGTTCTCCTTCCACAGGATCCCATTGTAACACAAAAGCCTTGGGATTCAATCACTTGCTATCCCATATAATTAACTGTTTGCATCTTCCTGAGATCTGAATTGAAAACTTGCACTTAAGTGGCAAACATTTTACCCACTGAGCCACCTCTTCAGACCCAAAATGATGTGACGCTTTGAAAAACCACTTACTGCAGACATACTTTTCTTTTTATTTATGTGACTAAAACCTATGGCCATCTAGTGTGGCAAGTCCTTCAGTATTTGCATTTTAAGGGAAGGAACCTGAAACACAGACGCTGAGGGATTCCCTGTCTGTATCCTTAGCCTAGAACTTTCAGTACCATTAATGCTGCAAGTTTGGCACCCTGCCCTTCCAGAGTTCACAAGAGGGCCACCTTCCTTAGGTCATCCTACACTGAGAACATTTAATTTTTCTCATTTAAAGCTCATGTGATTAGTTCTATTTTACTTAGTTAGTTAGAGATAGTGTCTTACTGTATAACCTTAGATGTCCTAGAATTCACTGGGGTGGCCTCAGACTCACAGAGATCCATCTGCCTCTGCCTACCCAGTCCTGGGATTAAAGGTGTGTGCTATCACACCTTAGATTGAATTCCCTTTAGTGGGAAAAGACATTAATAAAAGTTTTCTCAGTTGCTGGGCATAATGGGTCATTTCAACCAGACTATTTAGTTTCAACTAATAGGAATAAACATTTTCATCTTAAAAAGTCTCCTTAGAATGTGTGTGTGTGTGTGTGTGTGTGTGTGTGTGTGTGTGTGTGAGAGAGAGAGAGAGAGAGAGAGAGAGAGAGAGAGAGAGAGAGAGAGCGCAAAGAAAAAGAGGCCATGAATGTGAGAGGAATCAAGGATGGGAGGGTACATGGGAAAGCTTGGAGGAAGAAAAAGGAAGAGAGAGAATAATGTAATTATATTTTAATTAAAAAATGAAGAAGTGTCACCTTGATAATCCGTAGGGGCCTAATCTGATTTTCTCAAAGGAATATCCTTCTATTGGGCCCAATGATGAAATCCTGTGTGGAGGAACAGAAGCAATGGTCCTAACACCCTCTTCTAGCACTGGCCTATGCAGACACTTTGTGAAGCCCTCTAAATTTGCCTTCTTTTTTTGTGGCAGCCTAGGAAGTTAAAGGTGTTATATTGGATTCTCATGAGATGGAAAAGAATGCCCACCCTTTTCTCAACTGTAAAGTAAATAAAAATGAACTTTGTGTCACACAGTGATTGTGGGACACATTTGTGTAGATATCACATATCAGGTCCTGATGAGGAAACAAAATGGTATTCGGAGCCAAGCTATTGTAAAGGAGACCTATAGAATGGAATTGCCTTCACTGCTGGCAACAAGGAGGTCTATATCGCATACTGGGATATATGAGAAGCCAGTTCTTCCTTTTGTTCTGTGATGTGTAACTAGAAAGACTGTTGCCACTAGTAACTATAGCCTAATAGTTTAACTTGTGGTTTTGGAAATGACTAGAAAAGGAACTGGCCCACACAAAAGTGAACTGAGAGAAGCAGAGTGAAGAAATTGGACTCTTGCCATGTATGAAGATGCAAAAATCATGATGATGAGGAGGCACAGGAAATGGAAGAAGGTTCTAATATAGCAAACATTAGAAGGACAGACTTGATACCTATGGTTTCAGAGATTTTCTAAGAAAAAAAGACATTGGCTTAAAAGAGACTGTGGCGACAGAGTGGGTGGTGGTACAGGGATACATCTATCTATATCTATATCTATATATGGAGAGAGAGAGAGAGAGAGAGAGAGAGAGAGAGAGAGAGAGAGAGTTTGGAGAGTTTGAGAACGCTTCCAGTCAAAGAACTTGGTGCTTGCCTACAGGGCCAAAAAGCAAGCAGACCAGAAACCTAGTAACTTCTGAGGGTGTACACTGCTAGGGGAACCAAAATCTTTGTCTTTAAAAAGCGTTTGATTGTATGAAATCTCAAAGCATACCTAGATCCCAAATTTTTGAAGAAAAGGTGTCAAGCCTCAAAGACTCTCACAGTCCAAGTACAAAGCATGATCTCCAATACCCACATCGGATGTGGCTGGGAAAAACAATGGACAAGGAGGATGTCCCTGCCACAGGACGATGACTAGCAGAACACCGTGCTCGAAGGCACTCTCTCAGAGAGGAGCCCCAGTGATGGGGTCAGCAAAGTGAAAACACACATATGCACTTATTCTGCCTCCCCAAACCGGCCCAAGTTCTCAAATTGGCCATATTGTCAAGTTTCCAGATATGAGTCATCTTAACAGCAAAATCGTTGCTTTAAGTCACAGAAACAAACACTGTCTCATCCCTGAAATGTCAGCTTGAAGTAAGTGTAAATAAGCAATAAGATAATGATGGGCTTTGTAACAATTTGAAATATCTCACAGAGCTTGCATGCTTGCTCTGTGGAAAATTGTAATTGCTAGCTCCCCACTTGGAAGACTTCCAGGAACTGTTAAAACACCCAGGGAAACTAAAATTTCAGTGAATTTGAAAGCGATCATTGCATTATAAGATTGACTTCTGGCCCCAGTTACATCTTTATGGCCTTATTCAGGTTTGTTTTCTGTGTGTACAGTAAGGATTGTCTTGCTGGCTGGATTGAGGTTCAAACCAGTGTTGCCAAGGAGAAGCAGGGCAAAGGGAAATGTTGCCCATATTTCTTTACTACCAGCTTTGTTTTAAGGCTGAGTGGACTCATTATTTTACAGTAAACTAAATGCCTTGCACTGTGGAGTAATCGATCAAATCTTTCCGAAGGAGTCTTGAGTTGAGACACGTAACTGCCAATGAATTCATGCTTACAGCAGTGCTATCTGACAACCTCCCTGGGCGGAATCACTTGGCAGGAACAAGGTAACCGAGAACTGGGGTGGGGGTGAGAGGGAACAGAAGGAAAGAGGGAGTGTAGGAGGCACTCTACAGTTTAACAAGATAGCTAACGATGCCTTGTGATAGTTATATATAAAGTCCCACTGAGCTTAGAACGCTGAGTAGAAGAACGAGATGGAGACAGGACTTCTAAGATGGAAAACGCTGAAGTCATAGTATACATGTACCAGTGAACTGCATTTCACATATTTATCACCTTCCTATTCAGATCTTCGTTTAAATTTAAGTCAATACAGAACAAATACTAGTACTTCATATGGGGACTAATGTGTCTGTCTCTAGACTGATAGATAGACAGACAGACAGATAGATAGATAGATAGGTAGGTAGGTAGGTAGATAGATAGACAGACTGATAGATATGAAGAGAGACACAGAAATATATTAACTCTACAAGCTAATGAAATCCTCCATCAAATCCTTATTACCTTTAGACTCGTCATGATGATGTAGCAGAACGCAGTCCAAGAACAGAGTCATGTGAGGAGAATTCTGAGTGCTTGTGAGAAAACCCAAAACAAGATGAGACTCTTGTGATCTTGGTGTCTTCAGAAACACAGACTGTTTCTTGGAGTGTGTTTTCACGCAGTGGATAGGAATGAGAGTTCACTTCAGATCATTCCTTACCACTGGCTATCGTTACGATTTGTTTATATGTCTCTGTGGAAAGATACATTTTGGCCACATGAGGCTTGTCTGCTTTATGCAGCTTCTCTGCCATGTGCAGTTTGTCCTTGTGACTGTACACTTTTCTCAGGTGACTCTTCTTAACCCTCAGAGTATAAATTGTCTGATGCTCTGAATAAAGTTGGCTACTGCATGAGACTTTAGTCTGCTTCATTAAATGTCTCCATTCTCCCAGGTTCCACTGCCTCTAGTGTGGAGACAATGACGGATGTAAGATCAAGACCAAGCATTTGGGGGCAACCACAGGTCATTATGTCACCCTTTAGGGTGCACTGTATTTTCTCTTATCTGATAAAGAGAAGAATGGATTTATAGATACAATTTTTCTGAAAACTGAAAAAAAAAGATCAACAAAGGGATCTAGAAGGGATGCATGGACCTCACTGGGAATGGAGACTATAATAAATTTTTCAAGGGAACTGGGCACAGGCAGGGATGAGGTGGGAAGAATCAGGTGAGTGAGGGCAAGAGGGATGGAGGAGGAGAATGCGGAGTGAGAGAGTTGGAATTGGGGAGCACTGGGAAGGGGTAGAAACACTGCAGTGGAAACTTCCTGGAATCTATGAGGGTGACCCTAGTGACATCTCCTAGTGATGGGGAATATGGAGCATGAGCTGGCTATGTTTTATAGCCAGATAAGACTTCCACTGGTAGGACTGAATTACAGAAGGAAGAAGAAGGAAGAAGAAAAAAAGAAGAAGAAGAAGAGGAAGAAGAAGAAGAAGAAGAAGAGGAAGAGGAAGAGGAAGAGGAAGAGGAAGAGGAGGAGGAGGAGGAGGAGGAGGAGGAAGAAGAACTGGATAAAGAAGCAAGTTTGGAGTTTACCGTTTTGAGCATTTTATTTGTCCCTTTAATTTTGTCTGTCTGGCTCAAGCGGCTGAATTTTATACAATAAATGGATTAATTGCCCTCTGGCTTCTGGTTTGAGTTGGTCAATATTAAGCACATTTTCGGGAACAGAACAGGAGGTTCAGGACAGCTGGTGAGCAGTTGGCTTCCCTCCCTGACTAGATGCAGGATATCTCCTTACCTCACAGGCAGTTCCTGTCAGCTAACTCTGTGTGAGTCTCTCTCAGGGTCTGTAAGTTGTCCCCTGGCTGCCCAGGCTGTGACTTCTCAAGGTCTTCATTATCCAGTGAAGATTTTCTTTAAGACCTCTGTAAACAAATCATCTTTAATACTCACCAAACTACCTGTGTACATGGACCATATTTCTCAAAGTTCCCACAATAGCATTTTACACCAAGTAGAACCCAGAGATACCAAATGATGTTACATTCTGTTCCCAGCTTTGCCATTCATACAGCAATGATTGGATAAACATGATTACTTGTTATATCCTGGACACTTCACTTTGACTTTTGTGCTACAAAGATGAATGTGGCACCACGAGAAGCCATCCATCTAAGAACTCGCAATTTAGCTCTCAATAGACACAAATCTGCAGCGCCTTGAATTTGGACTTCACAGCCTCTAGACCAATGAGAAATTGTCTGTTGTTTTTGAGCCATATAACTTTTTTTTCCTTTTTTTGGAACAGGGTTTCTTGGTGTAGCCCCGACTGTCCTAGAACTCACTCTGTAGATCAGGCTGGCCTCAAACTCAGAGATCTTACCTCTGTCTCCCAAGTGCTGGGATTCAAGTAATTTGCTGCTTTGTCTGGCTATAAGCCACATACCTTATAACATTTTGTTATAGCAACCCCAGTGACCTAAGCGAGTAGATGATAGGCAATGGACAATAGTTACACCAAGTTAATAAGCGTAAATCAGGGAGATGACTGTACTATGAAAACTACTCTAATAGATATATAGGTTTGGAAATGTGCACATAGCAAGGGATGGTGAATGATAGGGATAAAATTATAGACAGAAGTTATGTTATAAGGAATGCATATTTTATTTATTCATTCATTTATTCATCAATATGCAAGCTTTGTAGATGTTTAAAGTTCAATAGTTTTATTTTGTAAGGCTATGTAATTTGAGAAAATGATTGTTGTCATGGATAAATTAAATGCTACTTCATATGTTAAAAAGAACCAACACAGCCTGGTACATACATCACTATAGTAAGAGAGAGAGAGACTGCTGTTATTTTATACTGACGAGGGCACTTTCAATTCTAGGATGCTATTTCTACAGTAAAGGACTTAAATGCTTTTAGAATTCTCAACAAAAGATCACTCTTCAGCCTTTCGGGTAAGATGAAGTATAGAATCCCAAAGAAAGGACCTCTTGTCCTTACCGTTGTGTACCCATAAGTCTGCTTCTCTCCAGTAGCACTCACAGTGCCCTTTAAGAGGGCCCTCACTCTCCATCTTTCTGTCATATTCCACTCCAGTATCCCATTGTCGTAGCCCAGGGGACCCCAATACATCATCTTCCCTCTTCTGCCTGAGCAGTCGCCTCTCAAGTTCTTTTTGGAAACTTTATCATGTCTGACTTTAAGTGTTTGCAACCATGTCCCCTGAGAACACTCTATCTCTATTAAAATCAATTCCTTTATGTGAGGCTGTATTTTAACTTGCCTTTTGAGGGACAGGGAAAAGAATAATCTGCAGAATTCTTAAAATATCTATTTGTTCCTTTTGAGAAAGAGATGAAGTATTCTGATGTTTCAAGCCTTCCTGTGACTGATGGAAATGTCGTGAAGTAGCAATGTTTTCCTGCAGTTTTTCTTCCCCGGTATATCCATGAATATATGTGCTATACATGCAAATAACAGGCTTAGAAGGAACTGAGAGAAATCACACAGAATACGAGTTACAAAGCCATAGTATAAATTCACATGACAGTATTGGGTAAGACAGACTAGTACAGTGGTTTACTAACACTGCGGTGGGTAAACTGGCTGCACTGAAATCTTTTTTTATATAACTTCCTTAGAGACTCTTTGGGAGTTTCATATCATACACCCCTATTCTGCTCACCTCCAGGTACCCCCATCCTCCCCTCATCTCTGCCACACTCCCCCCCGCATAAGGAAATAAATCTAATTAATCAATCAAGTGAACAAAAGCAAAAAACAAACAAATAAAAATCCACAACAAAAACAAAACAAAATCCACCACCACAACAAAAAATCTCTTTGCTTCTCCTTCTTTCCAGCTTCTCCAACACCTCTTCATTCGTCCTGGTGGCAATGGAGGTTCTTCAATGAGTTACTGGTCTGGTTCAAGGTCTCTGGTCTCTGGTATACCATCCTCACTGGATCCTCACCAGAACTCTTCTAGAATATCCTGGGGCTGCCACGAATCTTGGAATCTGGAGGATATCGTTCCCCAGAACCAGTTTCTTCAGCTCCTGCTAGTCCTAGATGGGGTGGATGCTAGGGTGGGTCAATCCAAGGCCCGGCATAATAGCCAAACTGGTTGGTCCAGGCTCCTGGGACATCCTCCTTGGGTGAGCATGCATCTCCTAAATGCATGCTCTCAGGGTAGGTTCACCCTAGCCTGTGGTGGGGGTGAGGGCCATCTCTCCAGCATGCAGGGGCCAGCTATCTTGTTCAATGAGAAGCAAAGCCAGCTTTCCCAGGCCCAGCTAAGGGTGTGGCCGGCTCAGCATGGCCTTCTGATTTTATCTCATTTGGTTCCTAGGGCCTCCTGAGGTGACATGGTTCACCGAAATTTTAACAAAGTAGCCATATAGTGGTGCTTAGTCTTTGTGACTCAACTCTCCCTATATAAAACGGTAAATACTAATAAAAATGAAAATTGCATACAAAATGCTTAGAATCGTGTTCACATTATGGAAATCATTACAGTAACACGTTCTTATTTGCTGGTTCACTTCTTATCATTTCAGATGCTTGGGCTCAATATGATTCACAAATTTTGGATGGAAAGTCCCCAAAATAAGTAGTTAATAATTTATAACTGTTTACTGTTCTGAGCAGTATGGTGAAATCTTGTGTGTTCTCTCTCTCCCCAACCTAGGGCATAAATAATCTCTCTGTAAAGTGTATCTACACTATACATTGTCTGTTCATTTACCGCTTGGAAGACTTCTTGGCTATTAAGCTGTCACTGCTTATGTTCACGTAACTCTTGTTTCACTTAATAAGAGTTCCAAATCACGAGGTCATGGAGATGGGAAATTCGGAAATAATAAAAAGAAACTGTAAATTACCGCCTTTATGGAAAAAGGTGAAGTCTCTGTACTCAATAAGAAAAATGGTGTAGGCCTGGAGAGATGGCTCAGTAGTTGAGAGCATTGCCTGCTCTTCCAAGGGTCCTGAGTTCAATTCCCAGCAACCACATGGTGGCTCACAACCATCTGTAATGAAGTCTGGTGCCCTCTTCTGGCCTGCAGACATGCACGCAGACAGAATATTGTACACATAATAAATAAATATTTTTAAAAAAGAAAGAAAAATGGTGTATCTGAGGTAGCTTTGGCAAGCATCGTTCTTCTGTCCATGAAATTGTAATACTAATAGTGCTTTCATGGCTGCACCTTAAACTCTAATGGTTGCAGCTGTAGTGCGGGATAAATGCACGGACAAGACATTGCATTTGTGGATGTGTGTGGTGGGGCAAGTGTGTGCTATAATTTGGGTTGGGTATTATCTTTGGATTGGGGCATCCCTTGCCGTCTTGGATTGTAACCTTTGGAGTTGGAAGGGGACTACTGCACTGTTTCTCTGACTGCCATGTCCAGGCACCGTTCTGGATTTGGTTACTTCCTCTCCTCTCTACAGGAAACCCTGTGGAGACCATCACCCACCCACTCTTCCTTCTCAGAGCTCATTTCCCTTCAGTCTTACTCTATTTATTTTCCGTGCTATTGACAAACCCAATGGATACTTTTAAGCATTTTTAATACTTAAATTTCCAGACAGATTCAATGTGATTGACGGTTTTCTCCTTTGAATGTTTTTGAATCTATGAACACGTTTCTGACTGTTCTTAAATATCTTCCTAAAGAAATACTCCTCATTGTCCCTTTTGAACTTTCTGTGGCCCTGACAGAAGATCAACGCCCCTCTCAACCCCCTCATTATAAGCTTCTCTTTGCGGTATGCGGTGATTGACACAGTGGCCCACAACTGGCCAAGATGCAAGGTGTAAGAGAGAGCAGAATGCTTAACCCTAAAGGGAACATGTGTACTCCACCCTGCTTTCCACAGCTTAGGAATCGTTGCTGGAAAGAGGGCCTAACACAACACAGGAGCAAGAGGTTGTGGATGACTACAAAGAAATAGTTTCCTATGGATTCAGCAGGGCAGCTGTACATATGAACTCAAAGCAGTCTTGACAGCACACACAGAACTTGTGAAAGTACAAAGCAGAGCAAATCCAGGCACAGGGAGGGAAGTTAGAGGCACACAGCTCTATCCTTAGTCACAGAGCTATTGTGATTGTTAGCTATTAGGAGGGCAAGAGACATTCTTCTCCAAGAGCGCAGTCCCTGGTAAGTCAACTATTCTCCAGTGGGAGACCACATATCCAAGAATATTTAGGCAATACACACTGGTCTTGAAGGATTGAAAGGAAGACACGGAGTTGGGTGAGTAAGAAAGAGGTGGGTCTGGGAAGAGTTAAGGAGATGGGAATAGCATCAAAACCCACTGTATGAAAGTCTCAGAGAACTAATAAGCATATTAAAATACATTGGGTCTCAATCTAATTTTAAAATTCAGCATCTTTTCTTTAAGCAGTCCCACTGTCCCACGAAGTCCTAATCTGTGTGCACGGTTTAGACAGTACTCGATAGCCAAACTTGCCCATGGAAAGTACCAGAAAGAATGTAAGTGGAAACCATCTAGGTTTATGGCCCAAGCTCAGATAATACAAGATTGCAAAGTTGACACTAAAAACGTGTGACGCTTTAGAATGTGGTCTTTAGGTGTATGTGACATCACTACTGAGAAGCAAAATCAAAGTCTTATTTGATAACGTAAGTCGTTTCTGACAAAGCCTTTTGAAGAAGAAAATTGATCTCCCAGGGCCTTTCCACCATAGTGTGCTTCTTGTCTTCTGCGGGTTTGCTAAGCACCATTGACATGAGTGAATCCTAATGAGTAGTAGATAGGAGACTTGCTTAGATGTATAATTTGGTAGCTATCACTCTTGATTAATTAATCAAATGTGCATACGTTTTATTTCTCCCACACTTTAAGTCATCCCTTACTCCTTTGATCTAGGTCTAAAACATTCTTAGCATATGAGCTGGATAGTAAAAATAATCTGATAGTTGATTGGAGATGAAAGGGAACAAGGGTAGCATGCCCTCTGGGTCAGAGTAGCACTGTGGGAGCTGAGCCAAGACTTATTGGGCGTATTCCATTAATAAAGTAAAAGAGAACCTGTCTTGTTCTTCAAAGGTGGATCAGAAGTGTACTACTGCCAACTGATATGGAAGAGTTGAAAAGAACAATTTGAACCCAGAGATAAGGCTTTGAGAAAGTGAAAACAGAGGCCTTGGTTTCTTCAAGTCCATCAGTGCCATACAGAATTGTTCTCTGAGCCAAAATGTCACCATCTCTATTAGATCAGTTGTGTCTGTCAATCACCAAAACCCACATGAAAAACCCAGTCTTTGTGGTATACCCTAATAACCCTGGCACTGGAGAGGCAGAGACAGACAAACCTCTGTGAATTGCTAGCCATCCTGCTTAGCCTACTGGCCAGCTCAAAGCCTTTTAGAAAACAATTTTTGTCTCAAAAACTGTTGTGTTTGACTTCTGAGGAACCATACCAAAGATTGCCCTCTGGCTTCTATATGCATGTGCCCTCCCTAAATGTGCCACCCTACCTCTGTGCATGCACACACACATACAACACACACACACGCACACAAGTACCAGTTTCTGAATGAGTTTGAAAATATTTCTAATTTGCTAACTCTAAATACCCCTGCATAGTGAGAATTTTTAAGATTTCCAGTAGTTAACATATCTTTGTGTCTCACTCTGAAAATACAAACAGAAAATCGAATAGGGCCCTCTTCCTCCCAATGACCAGTGTCATTGGGGCAGGGTTGGGCTTTAAACCTCTAGGAATCTCCAAAAGGACTTCTCTTACATTTTTGAAAATTCAAGAATTTGATTTGGCTGGGCAATGATGGCACATGTCAGCACTAGGGAGGCAGAAGCAGGCAGATCTCTATAAGTTTGAGGTCAGCCTGAACTACAGAGTAAGTTCCAGGACAGCCAGAGATATGAAGAGAAGCCTTGTCTCAAAAGCCAGAAGAAAAAGAGAAAAGTATTAGGTTTGTACTAATATTTGGACTTTACCAATTCCCATACCACAAATTATCAAAATAATATTTGCACAGAAATATTCAGAACGCAAGGTCTGTGTCCTCTGTAAGCAAGACCTCAGTTCTGAGTGGAGAGAAACCACTGTGTATCTAGTTCCTGCTATTCGAAACCTCTGGGAGTCTTTGCTGCCAAATTCTTTGCATTCCTGAGTATTTTGTGAGCTTGGGGTTCTGAAGCATTCTTGCTTTGATCATACCTTTTCTTTGCCATTAATTCTTGGACCCTCTCAGCCACATTGTTTGGAGTGTAATGAGTATGAACCTGTTGGGATAATAGGCTTTTAGTTCCTTTACTCTTGGCGCAGCTTCTTTCCTTGTTACCAATTGCCAAAAAGAATAAGGCACATGCCTGTAAAGACCATTGGAAGGTGCCCCCCCATCCCCATTTACGTGTATGGACTCAATGGCTCTGTATGTCAAAGGACTTTAGTTTAAGCTTTGGAACTAATGAACCTCCTTCACCTCAATTTCAATAAAGTCTACCTCGATCGCTTCACCCAACCTGGATAGCAGGTACTTTAGCAAGTGTTTGTGTTTGAGGAGTTGTTTGTTGGGGGAAGAAAACACATCTCACTTCCTTTTCAGACACTGTTGTCAAACTCCTCCTGGTGAAGCATGGCTGTAGCTACTGGGTGTGAAGAAGAGTAGCAAGGAAATTACTCCATGCAGTGGTAGATGGCCGATACCCTCGGGCACCCGTGGGGTGTTAGAAGTCTTGGAAAATCATATCTTTAAGATTTTTGTCAAATTTGATCCTTTCTGTATTGTATTCTGTTTGTTCTTGGAAATTTCTTCAGAAACCTCATGTTTGGCCAACTAGGTCTCCATTTAAAATATCTAACAGGCCCATGATCCCATCACCTATGTGATTATCAGTTTGACATACAGCCCCATTTGATTCCTTATCGATATAAGAATTTTTAGCTCCACGTGATGGTGGGAGGCTGGGTAACCTCTTACTTCCTCTTGCCCTTGTCCCAGACACAAACTAAAGTTCAATTGTGTTGTAATTTATTGGAGGAGAGGTGTGTGTTGTGTTCCCCAGCCGCCTGGCTCCCAAGCCCCCAGCTGCTGGCCTGCTCAGCCACAGGTTGCCTGCATCTGAAATAATCACGTGAGGACGGTATTCATTTAATCTCTGCCTGGCTTATTATCACTAGCCTCTTCCCGGCTAGCCCTCACCTCATGAACTAACCCATTATAAAAGTCTGTATGTCACCAAAAGGTGGGTGACTTACCGGACGGATCTACGGTACTTCCACCTGCGGCGGGGGCCTCATGGCGACTGGCTCACTTTCCTTCTTCTCCTCAGAACTTCCGTTCTGTCTACTCCGCCCACCTAAGGGCTGACCTATCTTATAAGTCAGGCAGCTCTTTATTCAACCAATAAGAGTAATACAAAATACAGGAG
>JAQHUG010000034.1:302879-324637 GCA_028555095.1 Dicrostonyx torquatus | reverse complement strand
TTCTAAAACTCTACAAGTGACAGAGATATCTTGCTGCCTGGACAGTTACCCAAAGTTCCTCCCAGAACTTCCTTTCTGTCTACTCCGCCCACCTAAGGGCTGACCTATCTTACAAGCCAGGCAGTCTTTATTTAACCAATCAAAGCACAGAAATAAAGACGGACCCTCCTACACAATTGTACTAAAGTTTAGCCTGGGGAACCAAAGTTTCTCAGTGCTACTTGCAGAGTCTGAGTGAGGGTTATCAGCACAAGCTCGGGTGACCATAAACAGACACAAGTAGGATAGATGTGGAGTATTTTATCTGAATTTGTCAAATGCAAATGGACTAGACATTGTTGATGTGTTTATTGCCTGTGTATATTGTATGTAATTATTGTATATAATTTATATTATATTATGTTGTATTATCTTAGTTATAGCCTTTTTTATTTTAGACAAAAAGGGGAAATGATGTGGGATGCCCCTCTGTATGCTGTGAATATGTTTTATTACCACTGGTTAATAAAGAAGATGCTTTAGGCTATGACAGGGTACAATATAGAAAGGCAGGAAATTCAAACAGAGATAGAAAAGGGAAGAAGGCAGAGTCAGTGAGAGAAAGGCCAGCTACTGAGGAAACAAGACATGTAGAAAATGTGGCAATGCCATGGTCACATGGCAATACATAGAATAATAGAAATGGGTTAATTCAAGATGTAAGAGCTAGCTAGAAAGGCACCTGAGCCACTGACCAGTGTTGTAATTAATATAGTTTCCGTGTGATTATTCTGGGAAGCCAGGAAATGAAATTGCAGTCTCCGTCTACACCCTGGGATATGTGCACCAGCAAGGATCTTGTTCTTTCTCCACTCCTGCCTGACCTGATGGAAGTTGGAAGCAACTGCTGCACACTCCTGCCAGTGAATCACCCACCACCATGCCTTCCCTGCTGTACTGGGCTCTACGAACTCAAACTGTGAGCCAAAATATGCCTTTCCTCTCAGAAATGGCATTGTCAGGAAGCTGTTCACAGCCAGGAGCACAGTAGTAGACTTCTGTGTTTACTGACTCTTCTGTGTGTCCTGGGCTTCTTCCGGGTAAGCACAATGTCTGTGCTATGTGGAATGGGGAGCTCTGGGGCACACAAGTGCCAGCAGAATAATCCCTCAACATCTAAGAATGTGCATCCTTAAAAAGGGTAGAAAAATTGAGGGTAAACTCTCAGAAGGACTTCGAGGAAAAGGTTTTTAAACATTAACATTTCTAGAAATTGTCCATTCCAAAACATATCATTTCTGCTCTCTTGCTTTCTCTAGGGCTCCATTATGTGCTGTGGTTCAGTAATAACTGTGTAAAATTGTGGGCAGCCAGGGAAGAGCCTCTCATCCCTTGATCTCATACCACACAGACTATGCTTCTTAGTTTAATATTTGCAATCACTTTATTGAATTGAAAGTGAATGCTTCTTTATTTTCTCAAGACTTGGCTATGCTCCCATGACTTCTTGTGTAACACAAATAGTAAAAACCCAGAGACAGATATTGGGGTTCAATCTGAAAACTGGAAAAGCAAAGCAGCCAAGCCACTAGAGAAGTCTTACCTCTACCAAGACTGGGCAACTACAGGCTAAGTAGACTAAGCAGACAGAGTTTCTCTCTCCTCCCATTTTATATGGGATTAAAAGTGTATGACTCCCTAGTACTGGAATTAAAGGTGTGAGGCACCGCCACCTGGATTTTTTTCTGTATTCACCTTGTGTAGTCCAGGCTGGACTTGAACTCACAGAGATCCATCTGCCTCTGCCTCCCAAATCCTGGAATTAAAGTGTGTGCCACCACTGCCTGACTTCTAGGGGCTTAGCTTTGCCCTTCTGATCTTTAGGCAAACTTTATTGAAACATAAATAAAATACCACTATATTCTTGGATATTTTACACATCATGGTTGAAGTTATGGGTATTCTTTTCATGACTAGACTTCTCCCAGTACATAAAAAAGGGTGGACTGTAACCAGTCCCCATCTTCAACCTAGCTCCTGGAGGCATACTGACTAGATATACACAAAAAGCAGCAATTAACTATTGATAAATTCAGCTAAGATTCATGAGAACAACACACATGCCCAAGCGTTACATTAATTTTAAATTGTACTGATGTATAGGAATCTGCTTTATTTCCCAAGATGAATTGCTCATAATAGGTTCGGTTAGCTACGATCACAGTTTAGTCAATTATAAAATGATGGTATTGCTTCTCTCTTCACCTCATGTTGCACTAGAAAATGGACAATCTGCAGCAAATCAGAGTTTTACCGACTGCATGGCATAGGTCATGAAAGGAATTCTATTGGCTCAGGACCTCCAAAGTTCTCAGCACAGAGAAGACTTATTTGCCACAGAGGGACCGAGGGCAGGGATAAGGGATAAAGACAGCAGATAGAGGAAGAAGGAGAAAGGGAAGGGACCAAGGGAGAGGGGAGCAAAGGGGCAAAGGAGAGGGGTAAAAGGCGTCTATCCCAGGGAGACAAAGGACTGTCTCTGGATAGAGAGGAAGTAGACATGCCACATAGGAAAATATATAAAGGACTATAAAGGTAAAAAAGTAAATCCTGTGTTGAGATGAGGTGTTTAATTTTAATTAGGCATGCTAATTAGGTGAGCCAAAGGGGGCTTTTGATTTCTGAACTTAAATAGTTTGATGGCTGGACCTTGACAGTCACTCTCGGGAGGAGAAAGTGATCAAATAAGGGAATAGATCTTGGTGGCTAGGCTAGCTTCAGAAATGTAATCTAATTTTTTTTCAAGAGAAGAGAAAGAGAAAGGCCTGCCAGAGGTATGTTTGCCAGGCCCATGCTGGTCAGAGTCCCTTCATGTCAGCAGAATGAATACTTGGCTCCTGTCAATAATTGCTCATATACAAACACAAGGATGTTCTGTCTTGTAAGGAAATAGTGTGGGTGGATGTACACAATGACATGGGAACTTTGTGTTCACATAAGAATGAGTGAGCCGAAATAGATGAATTAATATATTTGAACAGATGTGTCAGTGTTACTCTTCGAGAAAGGGTGATGTAAATCCTCCTACAAAAATTCTTCAGCCAATTTATTTTAGTGTACCGCAGAAGAGATATTACATTATAACAACACGATGCAAAAGCAGCATGCCTTTATATAATCTTGGCAGTTCCTTCAGTCTTGAACCTCATTATCATAGGCTTGATGTACAAAGAATTCGAAGTAAGTTTTGCTCATGAGGCTGGAAATCTGAGCTGTCTTCTCCATCTGGCTTTGAGTTCTCGCTCACCTCAATATGATACCACCCAAAACATATTAGAATATAGTATGTATAACAGAGGCTGAACTTAATGAGTTCTATTGTTATCTTAAACACAGCACTCGGTTTATGTAGCTGTTCTTCATGGAAGCTTCAAGCTTTCCTGCACAAGGATTTTGATTTTGACTTCATTATCCCACTGCTACCAGACACCTGTCCTTGACCCTTCCTGTGGGCTTTTCAAACCATCTATCTATAGTGCCCTCCCCAAGATGTTAGACCCCATGTAACATACTCACTCCATCCATGAATAAATTACCCACGATTGAGATGTCGCAATGATTGAGATGTTGATCACTACACATACTTTTCATCTCTGCCTCATGTGACTCATGAATGCAATTTGAATTAATTGGTCACGGTGCGCACTGTTTAGGATTTGAGAATGTTGCGGTACTGGACATCATTTTGATGATGTTTGGCATGGCAAGGCCAGTTCTTTCTCTGGCATCTCCTTTCCCTAAGAACTTGCTACTGATTCCCCAGCTGATCTCAGGATTTGACTTATCAATTAGAAACATCAACACACAGAACAAGGGCAGTGGGTGCAAATTAGATGAAATGTATTTTAATTTTCAGTAAGAGCTTATTAAATTACGAAAACGTTCAAATACAGACTGAATGATCATCTGTTAGAGTTACAGTGAAACACATCCTTATGTTATATAGAGGTTTATGTATACAGGATCAGTGGAAAAATGGTTATTCTTCAGTCTCCATTCAAAATTATATAATAGATGTTTTCCCTCACATATGAAAGGATTATGCTGTGGTATGAACGCATAATATTCGGAAGGCAATACAATTAATAGTTTTACCTTTTAAAAGATTTTTTTTTACTTTTAAAGTTATGTGCATGTAGGTGTACCAGTGTGTGGGACTGTGAACAGGTGAGAGTGGGTGCCCAGGGAGTCCAGATAAAGGTGTCAGATCTCTTAGAATTGGAGTTACAGGCAATTGTTAACCACATATTGTGGGTGCTGGGAACTTAGCTAGGGTCCCGTGAAAGAGCTGCATGGGGTCTTAGCAACTGAGCTATCTCTTCAGACCCTAATGATTTTGCTTTTATGTTTTAAAACTCATATTTTATGTAATTAAATATATATTCTCTCTTTATAATATATCTCTCAAAATATTCTTTGTTTTGCTCATGTATCTCATAGTGCATGTATCTAGTAGTAATGTCCAAGTCTTGTGGCACGCATATAGTGTGTCTAGCTAGTACTTTTCTAAATACCTCACCACAATTCTTCATTAGTTGTCATGGGTGTCTATGAGAGAAAATGATAAGGACACAAGAGATAAAGAATATTTAAATTATCCCCATAATGTGGCTGAGAAGGGTTGCAGTTACTAAGGACATGCAGGCAGTCATGATGCCAGATCGAGATCACACATCTGTCACCCTAAATGAAACCACACTGCCACCTTCTCAGCAGCGACAACACCTGCAAAAGTGCAGTCTCTCTGTAAACTATACTGTGAGTGACGCTGCTCACTTAATTTCTCCCTGCCCAATACATACCCTGTTCCCTTGCAAGCAAGCAATCTAGGGATCTGTCAGACTGGTCTGGCAGAATAGTAGCTTTCTTTTCTGACTGACTTTGCTAATGTCTTTGATTTTTTGAGCTGCAGTATTTTCACTGGGAAATATGTCAATAAAACTTCCTGCCTTTTTTTTGTAAGTCTCATATTTTAAGGATTAAATGAGGCAGGAAGTGCAAAGGCTTTTACAGAACAGAAAACACATCACAATGGTATGTTTTCAGCTGGGTATGGTGATGCACACCTGTTACCCAGAACCTAGGAGGCCAAGGCAAGAAGCTTGAGAGTTCAAGGACAGCCTGGGTTATACACTGATGTTTTAACTTGTAGAAAAAAGAAAAAGGTATGTATGTTCATATAATTATTATCAAATATGTAATGTCTTAGGAGGTTCTTCCAGGCAAGGTTTCTGGATGGGTTCCATTCTTTGAAGCTGTCATCGACTCTTAGAAGTGTTTCCCAAACTAAAATGAGTTATTGAGAGAACTGTTAGTATTATAACATTTGTAATAGAAAGGATAGCATTTGCCATATGTTCAAAATATTCAGACTTCAGGGACACAGAGCAATTGCGAACATGGATCCAACAGGAGCCGCCCTAGGCTGTGTTTGCTCTTGGCTGCCTCTCTCTTCTCTCAGTCATTTCTTCAGCTCTTTCTTTTCCTCTGTGTGGTTCCGGGTGTTCCCATTCTCTGAAATCTTGGCTGGTGCTTGGCATAGTGCCCTGGTTTGTAATTGTATTAAACTAATCAGCTTTCAAAATGCCCTATGTTACATTCTCAAAAGGGACTTTAACTAGTTTAATAACCTGGTAAATGTCAAAGGTTTAACAAATTTCTCCCGTTGAGCTGAACTGAATAAGGCATTCACGAGAGACCTGACTTTGATGTCATCATTTCCTAATGACACCTGGCACAGTTAGAACTTTCCTCAGAGATGGAAACCGAAAGTTCACAATTTGGCTAGCAGACGTTTGTAGGTCTTAAAAATCTAGGTTAGGTATTGATTAATTGTCAACACTTAAGAATACAGAGTTATAAAGTTGCAGCTGTCTGACTTCTGTTCAAATGTCAAGACACTGGCTTGCAGCAATGCTGGGTCCTGCATGGCAGCAACAGCAGTAGCTAATGAGGAGCTGGTTCCGTCAAAGGGCAGGCTGTGATTAGTGGTTAAGGGGCCTCAGTCCTTCAAGTTCATCTATTTATGCCATAAGGGGCCTCAGTCCTTCAAGTTCATCTATTTATGCCATCTCTCTGGACTCTCTAGGACATGGGTTTGTGGCTCTTGGGTGAATTCAGTGAACGGATGTCAGTAAATCCCATCTCCCACCCAGTTAGTCACGGGTGACGTCATGAGCAGATGGCTTAAGGAGAACATATGCCGCCGATCTGGTTCTCTTAGCTCACTAACGGCTTTGCCAGCATTTTAAACAATTGCGTCGTGTGTCACAACCTGTGAGTGGAGCATCAGTTTAGAAGGAGATAAGCTGGAGATTTGTTCAACTGTTTATTTTCAAATGCCAGACGAGAATGGCTTCGAGGTTTGATCTGTAGCTCGAGATAGCATGCTGCCAACTCCGTAACTGAGGAGTCTATACACATTCCAAATGCTGTGCCTGGCGTAGCCCTGGGATGTCAAAATAGCAGGAAGGGCGTCTCCAGCAACGTTAACTTACAGAGCGTGAAAAGCCTCTCATGAAATCCCTCCAGGAGTGACATATTAGATGGAAGGGGATTGGCCTTGGAGAGGATAGCAGTTTAACACTTTTATAGAGTTTTCTGAGGGCTTCACCCCACCCCTATTCTCCATGCTGAGGTGAGAAATGTCTCTATGAGTACATTTATGAAAAAAGATGGAGCCATTAATAGCAAGGGGCAAGGAACAACCCTCCCTTTTCCCTTTGGAGTTCTAGAGTGTGCCTTCATTAAGTCAGAGGGTTAAATAGAAGTAAGAGATAAAGATCCCCAAGACTGTCCCAAACATTATGTACAGAATTGTCACAATTGACACAGAAGAAGAAGAAGCTAGTGGATACAGGATTCTTATGTCATTTTAGCAAGACGGTGTAATTAGGGAGGCAGAGATGGATAAAACTGCCCCGAAGCCTAGGGGAAGAATGACCATGTAATGTGAGGGAAGTTATCTTTTCTTCTTGACAAACTCACAGACAAAATACATGGTAAGATGACACTCTGTGTCATTCCACCTGCCCGAGCTCAGCATCTCCACACAGTCCTCATGGCCATAGGGGTCGCTAGGCTCCCCCTCCTTCCAGTTGCTGTAGTTCTGCAATGGGCTGTTGTCCGTGAACACGTGCTGTCCCTCCCTCTCAAGGTCATTCACTCCAATGAACACTCGGAAGAAGCCACTCTTGGCGACATAGTCTGCAATAAGTGTGTTGACAGCCTCGTCCTTAGGCATGGCTAGCATCCCTCCCCGGATCCTGCAGTGGGTCAGGGATTCCCTGTAGTTCTTCTCCTCCTGCACGATGTAGTAAAATTTCTCTTCAGTTTCTCGGATCCCTGCTATGACTGAAGTGAGGAGAGGAAGAATACCATAGTCAAGACAAGAAGAAGAGAGAACCTATCTAATGTCAGATCTTAATGCACTTGCTCAGCTTCAAGAGCTGTTTTTGCAAGTCATAACGAGGTAGTCACTCAATTCATTTCTTCTGTGCCTTTCTGTTTATCAAATGAAAACAAAAGTCTACCAATCTGTCCTCCGTCCCCTTCCTCCTTAGCTTCCCACACATCTGTCCAATAGCAACTCTGGTAATAAAGTCCAGTTAACATGAGTTACTACCTGGAGCATCTCACCATTTTTTTTCAACCTAGTTTATGTTTCAGGTATATTCTGACCCCTTTCTTCTACATCCACACCTTTCATGCTTGAGAAGACCCTGATGATCTTTCAGATCTCAGAGAACACAACTTTTCCTATATAAAGTTTTTTCAGTGCCCCCTGCTGGACATGGAGTCTTTTACGTTCCCATTGTCCCTTCCAATCTCATCTCTTTTATACCACTCAGTGCACTCTACTCTGCTTGCTTGTCTATATCTTCTCTTGAACTGGGAATGTCTTGAGGTCAGTGCTCATGTCTGATACTCTTCAATTCAGTGCCTAGAACAGTCTAAGAAATGACAAATGCTTATTAAAAGTAAATTCAATGTACAATCTAGGAATTGTAAAGTTTTTCCACTTTAGGTCAAGTTTCTACGATATGGACACACAAAATGACTGAGATTATCCACACAGCTGTAAGTGAAAATTAGCTACTGATGAAGTTTCAAGATACAATCAGGTATTGAAAATCATCTTCAACTCATAATATGATCTTTGTGCTTTTGGCTTCATTTTGGAATCTTTAACTTCACCAAGAAATCTGTGGCCACTGAAATGTTGGTTCTGATGTGTTCAAGATACATCTGACAGTCTGAGTCACATAAAATATAGAATTTTATTTTTGAATTTGTGTGTGTGTGTGTGTGTGTGTGTGTGTGTGTGTGTGTACAGGTCATGCTTTGTGTAGGTGCCCATGGAAACCAGGAGATGGTGTCAGATCCTCTGGAAGTAAAGTTACAGGCAGTTGTATGCTGCTTGACCTGAGGGCTAGGTACTGAAATTGGATCCTCTGAAAGAACAGTACAACTGCTGAGCCATCTCTCCAGACCAAAGATACAGAATTGTATGTATGTATGACTTACAACTAGAACTTAAAACTAATTGAGTGGCTTAGTTAAGCTTTAGTGTTTCCTGGACCTCTATCATTACATGTTGACTTTGAACACAGGATGGCATTTGTGTGCTTCTGTTAATGTGCAACACATTCATCTAGATTACACTAAGTGAAAGTACAGCCAGCTGAAATCAGTCATAGTAATCTTTGCGTCAGTTTCTTCAATAAAACTGTCTCTCAGCAAAGGCCTTTCCAAGTTGAAGACTTTACTGCTTCTTAATGTGGAAAAAATGGACAAGGGTCAAGAAAAATGACTGAGTTGGAAAATTTATAGAGACACGTAAGACCTGTACTGATGTATTATTGGAAGAGGAGTCAAGAAAACCCTTCTCTGCTACCAGTATCCATATGCATGGCATTCTCCAAGCTTTTGTTGATTCATAGCACTTGCAACATAATAATGAAAAATACTAAATGCTATATTTTCAGTGGTTATGTGTTACTGCAAGTACTCTAGGAAGTAGCCATTGCTGTTGTTCATCTTTTCTGAGATGCTGTTTCTCTTTGGCTCTTGTTTCCTATTGATACAATTTTAGGATATATTAATCATATTGTACTATAAATTTTTACCTCTGATCAAGATACTTATATATATATATATTGTTTTCATTTTGAGGCTATTGTCCTCATTTGCTGCATATTTTTTTAAAGATTGTCTAATTTTTTCATATAAAGCCTTAGAATTACAGGTCAATTGTCACCTATATTTGTCATACTTAGACTGGTCAGGTTCTTAAGATGCATAGAGATTGTATTCTGCATAGACAGGTAATCTTCAAACACTTCAAAGAACTGTAGAATATGACATTTAAATAACTTAGAATTCTGTTGACATGAGACACAATTGCTCCTGGTAGCACCGATCTATTCCTGAGAGAATGTTGGGCACTGAAGATTTTCATTCCACTTGGAACTTGTTTTCTTCTTGGCAAAACTGGCCTTTGGGCAGAGAACTTCCCCTGCCTCAACTACTGACAAAATGCATGATATCCAAACTGGATAAACAGGATACAAAACAAAAGAACTGCCAAACCTTGTCAAGACAGGGTAAGACAGTTTTTCAAAGTTTCCTCCCTCTGATAATGGTCTGTCAGATACTCTAGGCCTTAGCCAAAGTTGATTGTCCCAACATCACAAATGAGACTTAGGGGAATTGCTCAGGTAGCCAGTTTTCTCTGTAATTTCTTATACCTTTTGGAAATTGTTTGAATGCACTTTCTGTTTACTTAGGTGATATTATTTCCCTTCTCAGGTCTCTGATGGGGTTGAAGATTAGATAGTCAGAGTTACTTTTTTGTCATGACTTAGCCAAGCCATTTTTAATATAGGACTTAAATTCCTTAGGATAGGATAACTGTTGAAACATTTAGCATTTGTTTTTTGTTTGATGTTGTTCATGCTGGTTATAATTCTAATTTTTAATGTATGTTTTTGCCTCATTTTTTCCCTGGATATTTGTTCTTATTGTATATAGTTTCGTATTAGGCTTATAACTCTCTTATTTAGATAAAAGGGGGAGGTGATGTGGCAACTCCTTCAGCCAATAGCCTATAAAATACTGGCTCAGTTTGGGCATGGTCTCATGTACTATAAGTGCAGACGAAAAATGTGTAGGGGCCATTTTTATTTAGCTGTATTTGGTTCCAGTTCCCTGCACAAGCAGAGGACTATGGATCGCTACCCTTACTGTGAGTTTATTCACAAGTAAATAAACCTTCATTATACTCCATTTCAGGCTATTGTGGAACTCTTTGATAATACTACAAAAGTCTCCCTTTATTCTTTTGCCACAACTTGCCCAACTCTGCTCTTTTCTCCTTCCCTTTGGTGGATCAGCCTGAATTCATTTTAAGAAGCCATCTTATTACAAGGTCAGAATAAGTTCATTCTTGTTTTCTATAAAACTTGGATTTGACCAGGTCTTGACCCACTTTCTGAAATTTAATATTTTCCACACCCTAAACCCTAACCTCCACTCTGATATGACACAATGTTCTGCCACCATTTAAATACTGTTCTACATAGCTAAAACAAACAAAAAACAAAACAAACAAACAAACAAACCCCAAACCTTGGAAATACCCTAGCTTTAGAGTTTGAAGGCTATATAAACCCTACTTTTTCCTATATTTAATGCAATTTTCTCAAACCCCATTTTATGGAGATAGTCCTGTGAGACAGAAAATTAAACTTGTTTAACTTGACCAAAGAGTTTAAGGAATGGTCTTTACTCCAATTTGATGTGATTCACACCCTCTTTTAGCAAAGATCCTTTTCCTACCAATACAACACACGCACACACATGATTGAATCTGTGCAGCAAAGTAAAAAGTACT
This sequence comes from Dicrostonyx torquatus, assembly GCA_028555095.1. Lineage (NCBI taxonomy): Eukaryota > Metazoa > Chordata > Mammalia > Rodentia > Cricetidae > Dicrostonyx > Dicrostonyx torquatus. Next base: position 313,704 of record JAQHUG010000034.1, on the reverse strand, counting down.
GGAAATTGGGAGGATAATCAATATTTTGAAAGGCTTTTGAATTGTGATACTTGCTTGAGTCAGGTATTTCCTGTTAAGGAATTTAATGTTAAAACCAGATTGATAAATAGGAAATAGAGCAAAGAGATAACTATGTTTACCATTCTTGATGAACTTCATAGATGTCTTGAGACGAGCAACACTAATATCCAGTTGTCCGACCACTTTTCGGTATCTCCCACAGTCGCAGATAGTGCCTTGTGAATGACAAGAGCTGTGAATTCACCCTGAATCATGTAAAGACCCATTGGAGAGAACTTTTCTCTCTTCTCAGTGTTTTCTGTGTTTCCTAGTTCGGTTGCATCTCTTTATGAGCCACCAAATGCTTAACTTTTCATGTAAAACAGGGTTTCTACTTTATCTTTAAGAATTCATAAAGTATCTCAAAAATATGTGAAATGAGTTAAAAAACAAAACCAACTTCAAATGAGAGTTTCACAAGGAATGAATGAGACCAGTCACTATGCACTGTGCACACACGGCGGGCCATTTTTGTTGAGTACAGCAGAAATGGTCTGCTCAACTTCAGAAGAAATTTTTTGCAGCTTCCTTAAGAACATATTTGCAGCCAGGCCTCTCGCCTGCTACTGCATTATTCACAAGCTCACACAGCTCTCCCAAGATAGAAGAAACTTTTCGTGATTCAACCACATGCTAACTCTGATTATCCACGTAAAGTAAAGTTGTCAGGTTCCAAAGACCACATTTAAATACTGTGAAGAGATGCAGTTTCAGTTTCAAAAGGCAGCTGTCTAGTTTATGGGGTAACTATTATTTTAACATGTTATGCAGCTGCCTTTATGCACCAAGCTTTCTAACTAAGTTGTGTTAGAGCGAGGAGGAGCAGAGTCCAAGGAAATGGTGGTCACCTCAAATGATTCTGTGCTGTGTATAGTTTTCCATTTATTGTTTGGCAGTATGAGAAGTTAAACTAATCTTATTAGCCAGATGGAGAAATATCTTGTTCTTTAATTTATCCAGGTATGCAGATAAGTGGTGTAGGAGGTCCTTCTGCATTTGTGTTGCTTTTATTGGTTAAATAAAAAAAATTGCCTTGGCCTTTTGATAGGGCAGAAATCAGGTAGGCAGAGTAGACAGAATGGAATGCTGGGAGAAAGAAGGCAGAGACAGAGAGCCGCCCGCCATGAAGCTGCCAGGTCAGACACACTGAATCTTTCCCAGTAAGCCATGACCTCATGGTGACATACAGATTATTAGAAATGGGTTGAAGAGTTAGACAATAAGAGGCTAAAACTAATGGGCCAGGCAATGTTTAAATGAATACAGTTTGTAGTAAATAGGTGTGGGCGTGCTGTGTTCCCAGCACCTGAGAGGAGCACGGGCCCTTTTGTTCCTTCCCGCCCGGCTCTCGGCCGCCAGCTTATGCCTGAAATAACCACACGAAAATTGTATTAATTAAATTACTGTCTGGCCCATTATCACTAGCCCCTTCTGGCTAATTCTCACATCTTATTTCAAACCATTTTTAATAGTCTGTAAGTCACCATGAGGTAGTGGGCTTACCGGGAAGATACAGCATGTCTAACCCTGGCGGCTTCATGGTGGCTCTCTCCCTGACTCAGTCTTCTTCCCAGCATCCTGTTCTCTTTTCCCCGCCTATCTAAGTCCTGCCCTATCAAAAGCCAAGGCAGTTTTCTTTATTCAACCAATGAAAGCAACCCAAATACAGAAGAACCCTCCTACACCAACAGTTTCTGTGTAATTATTTCAGGAGTTAAGATTGCCGTTGCCGAGAATGCGGCCCGCTCCTCATACAACAGATAACCACAAGGAAGATAAGGCAATTCTCTCAATGGATCTTCACTAGAACATTGTAAACAGACACAACTGGGAATTTCCCCAAACAACCTACTGTCCTTCCTCATCTCAAACATTACAAGCTGAGTTCTCTGAGGACTGTCCCAGCTCATTCAGAGCAGGCTCTGTATCCAGGCAACCTAAAGGATGAGCACAGGAGGCCACTCACAGGCTAGCGACACAAGGCATGGCTGCGGATACAGTTTCTGGCGTGGACTTTTCTCTTGGTTCCAGACACTGAGCCCTACTCCCTGATACGTTGGGCTTGTTTCTCGCCATGACAGAGATGGAATGTGCCCTCATTCCCTTCCCTGGGGTCTGGAGTCACCAGTGGGAAGAGAGTTCTCTTTCTCCAAGTCCTCTAGCCCATAGAAACAAGGTTGAATGCATGGAAAAGGGTTCTGTTTTCTTTTAAAAAAAAACCCACCCAAAAAACAGTGTAGTTTTGAGCTGGGTACACTTGGAGTGATGTCATAAATCAACAAAAAAAACCCAAAATGAACATGCCGTTCCTACCTGCCTTTCCTTTTTCTCCAGGAATGCCGAGCAGACCCTTTTCCCCTTTGTCACCTAAAGAAAAACAGCAAAAAAAAAAAAGCACAATAAATATACAGTGAGGAGTTTGAAGCTGACAAAGCACCTCGTGTCTCTAAACCCAGAGGAAACAGCCCCCAGAGTGTTATTTTTATCATCTCCAACTGATATTCCTAGGCTTTTTGTAACTGATTTGCTTTGAGTTGTTCACAGGCACAGACAGTCTGATGAGTCACAATTTATCAAGATTGATCACTGAAATTCTTGCAGGATATCTAAAGAACCTTTGATTTGTTGCGTTCACCTCACCGATAATATGGCCTTTGCCTTAGCAACAAGGCCAATAAATACCATGTGCAGCATAGTTTTAATTTTGAAAATACAATTGCCTTGCAAATCTGTATTCATGCGTTACCACATTGAGCTGCCTGTAGTTACTATTTTCCAGGCCATTCTATGTGACTTTGACCGTGTTCTTTTAAAAAAAAAAAAAAAAAAAACACAAACACAAAAAAGCACAGATTTTTGTTTTCAGATGAATTCCACAAATATTTACTGTTTATTTTGTGCAAGACTAGGCTAGGCACTTGGAGAAAACGTGCAGAAGGACAAGATTAAACCACCGACTTCAAAGCATTTGCAGTTTTTATTCAAGAAGCGACACATGCGAGTATCTGCCCTGCAAAGTCGTTTCACATTAGACTGAAATGTCAACCCTGGTAATTTTTCTTTCTGTTCTTCTTCCCAGGGGACCATTATCTTACTCATTCAAAGGCTTCCAAAAAATAATTCTCAAAGAAGTAGGCTTTATGAAACAGAGAGAAAGAAACAAAAAAAATAATGCTTTCTTTTAAACTTCAAAATAACTCCTGAAGTCCACATCAGACGCAGTAATTGACAGAAAAACGCTTTTGATTTATGAGAGAAAATGTTTGGCTGATATTCTTGAGGATCAAAAGAAGAGACATTGAGAGGAGTGAAATAAAGTTTCATGCTTCAGTGGTGATCTGGCAGTATAAGAAAAAAATCATGAAGGATAAACACAGGCTGAAGGTCACCCAGGCTCAAGGAGTGGGAGTAGAAGTCCTACATGGATAAAAAGTAAGGAGAGGCAGGAGGCTGGGTGTACGATCCAAGAGGACAAAGTAAAAGACAATGACTTTCTGCTTGATGTCATCCTTCACAAGGCCACTCTAAAGCTCACAGGTTCCCTTAAGTCACTCGCTCCAAGGGTGTCACCCATTAGTCTCACCACTGGCTGTTGGATGCTTCTCACTAAGAGCCTCTTGTATGCTGAAGAAAATACGTTCATTAGGATCCCATGGTTTTTCCAAGCCTTTCTAAACTGATCTGTGCAGACATGGTTTTTACAGTGATATCAGACATCGAGGCGCTTGCCTAACAGAAGGAAAGAGGCTCTTGACCTCCCGATTGCTGTTTAAGGGTGAGAGCAGAAGTCTCAGAACGTGCACGTGGACGGTGCTGAACTCTGTGGTCACCTAGCATGGTAAGTCTGAGAGAGATACCTCAAACAAAGATAGCATACTTGAGAGGGAGTGAGAACAGATAGGGCAGTGGGAGTAGGAGAGATGGAGTCCTGTGCATGTAAGTCTGGCTCTCAGCAGCTTCAGCAGCAGTAGATAAAAGAGCTTGGGCAGCAAAGAGTGGGTGAGAAAAAGGCGTGAGAAGATGTCAACTGCCTTGTGAGGAAGCCTGCTCACATCTTAGCTGGTTCCGAAAGATTCCATTATTCCCTGGAGAATAACTTAGAGAGGATAAAAACAATAGTGAGACTATGTTAGTAGAAGAATGGGAGCATGCGTTTACTAAACATTAGTTGCCCACCATTCTGCATACGTCACTCGCATTAGATTAAATCACCACAAGGTGGGTATACCGATTGCCTTTATTTTACAGTGGAAGGAACTGGAGGCAAGTGAAATGCTTGGTGGTTTGAATGGCAGTGTTGATATCCAAATCCAACTATTTATGACTCCCCAGTTCATAACGCCTCACAGGTAAGTTGGCCCATGTTTTGATGAAGGGAAGTGAACACGTTATGAAAGTGAAGGAAGCCAGGTACCAAAAGACAAAGGCCCCGTGATCTCACTTATAGAAGAACCTGAAGCCAGGCTTGCCATGATCTCACTTATAATAAGAAACTGAAAAAAGTCAGGCTTGTAGACATAGACAGTGGGATAGTGATTAGGAGATGCTGGAGAGGGTAGGATCAAGGAGAAGCTGGGGAAGGTTGGTCCAGGAGGATGGAGTTAGCATTAGTAGGAGTAAGCGCTGGTGTTCTGCTGTACAACTGGTTGACTGTTGTTAGTAATATATTCTCTCCTTTCAAATGGCTAGAGGAGATCTTGACTGTTTCACCACAAAAGAAACAGTAAGTGTTGGCGGTGACAGACATGTTATGTGCATATGTATCAAAGTATCATATTGCACCCCTTAATTCTGTATAATGTCAGGTAAAAATAAAACAAGAAAAATTTCTGAAAGACAATAGCAGTCTTTGTCATAAAAATATTCCGTTAAAAGATCCTGAATATGTATTTATGAGATTCAAAGGTACCATCAGTTAGCACAATACTTCTATGAATGTGCATTTAATACTTCAATGTCTTATAATTTATATTTTGTTTGCACTTAAATCTCTTTCAAATTGATATGGATTAAACGTGTATTCTAATTCTGTTATGGTATCTCTTCTGAGGAAGTCTTATAGCAGACATAAAATAAATACAGAGAACAACAGTCTCCTCTAACTGCCTGTTTTGATCTCCATAGTCCCCTGAGATCAATCAAAGCCCCAAATTATTAAATGGAAACTCCAGAAATAAATAACTCATGAGTTTTATTATACACCATTCTGAATAGCATAAAATAATCTCATTTTATTTTCCAGAATGAATCTTGCACTTACATTATATCCACTCTGTACATGCTACCCAACCATTAGCTAACTGTTACCTCCGTAACCAGATGGACTGCCACATTAAAATATTTTAAATAACCCTTATTTTAAGCATTATGGTCCTTTGTTATAATGCCTGTGTATTTGTCTCTCTTAGCTCGTGTGTGCCAACACATCTTCTTATATCCCCACAAGAAGGACACCCTTTCAGTGCGATATTTTTTAGGTAAAAATAATTTGAAATAAATTTGAGATATTTTGGAGATTAAAGATATTTTGAGAGAAAAAGAGAGCCAATATTCAACTTTCTCAGAAAATATTGCAACCATCTTTCTCAATTACATTAGTGTTGTTAATCTCTTATTATTTTACATGATTTCTATATAAAATTCCATCATAAGAATGTATGAATTGGAAACAAATTCATAGTAAATAAAGGCTCTGGGTTGTTATCTGCAGCTTCAGTGTTCATTGCAAGTTTTGACTGTTTCTGTCAGGCATAAGAAAGGTCCGTATTTGCTTTGGAAGAGTGATGGACTTTTAAGGAAATAAAGACAGAGCAGAGAACAGAAAGACAGACACTGTGATGCACTAACATTTCAAAATAAACCAACAGCCTGGTAGGTGATCCGAACAGGAAGAGACCCTTGCGGACTGCAGCAGTAAAGACAGCGTGGGAGCACCCATCTGGCCTGACTGTCACGTGGGAAGTGGCTTCTTAAGTCGATGTGTGCCTTTTCCTTTAGGAAACTGTAAGCCCTGTGATTGCTCTTCGGTGTTTTGACACGGAGTCCTTTCCTTTCGTGACAAGTTGACAAAGCACTGGATGTCCGAGGGTTCGAGTTCTGAACCTGCTGCTTTGTGGACAGGCTCTTGAATTTCCCTAAGTCTGCATTTTTTTTCATCTCCTAAATGGGAATAATGGTACCTAATGTGAGGAAGTCATTAGGGGAGTAAATGAAGCAATCCCATTTTATAATGGAATCCACGCTGGCTTCCATTCAGAGGATGCTGAGCGAACCTAAGCCACAGGTCAGCAAAATGCTGCAAGCTGTGTCCTTAGCTCGCTTACAGAGGATTTGGGTTTAGAATCCTATCTTTCCAAAACTAATTATGATTTCAAGTCACCCACAAAACTTTATTTGGGCCTGTGAGTAGGAATATGTCTATAACAAGTGTCTTAAGTAAAGAATTGGAGGTCACATTCAGAGGAACAAAAGAAATCAGAATGCTTTCAGTGGGAAAGGATTATTGGTCTTAGGTAAAATCATTTATTTTGCCATGAGATTGGATTTACCTACACTAAATCATTCTTATTTCCTATTCCTAAAATAAAATATTGACATCTGGAAGGCTACCTAAACCATGCAGGTGACAGCATTAAGGTCAGCCTAGAAAGAAAGTTGAGGTTAATCCAAGTCAGTGAAAAACTTCACGGAGCCATGGCCAAATGAGTACAATACATTTCCAAGTGCTGATTGAAAATGAAATTAACCCAGGTGAGGCAAAACACTGTGTCTCCATCTTTCTTAAGACTTGCTCATAAATTTTGATGGCACATCTCTATAGGGGAAGAAAATCTCAGCAGCCAGTGGTGGAACTGGTTGTGTAGAAAAGTGGTCCTTAAAGGAATAAAGAGTAGAAAAAATGAGGCCACCCTGTAGGAAATAGTATGCTTTATCATTCTAATGGTTTTTACCCATTTCTATCTATACCTGTGAATACCTATGTGTGGGTAAACGCATGTGTTTCTGGGTCTGAAACCCAGACTGTGTGTATACTAGGCAAGCTTGCTATCATTGAGCTACATCCATAGCCCAGTTTTCTGCATTCTTGACACAACAAATTACTAGAAAGTTTTCACTATGTTGTAGGCATAAATGCAAAATTCTAGTCCTCGGTTGGTTTATGGATGTACACACAGAGAGAAATTTTGTGGGGGTGTGTGTATTTATGTGTGTGAGTATGGTGTACTTACACCTGTTTGTGTGGGTATGCATGCCTGTGTCTGTGTGTGTTTTTAGAAGCCAGAAGAGGACACTGAATATCCTGTTCTATCATTCTTTGCTGTGCTCCTTTCAGACGTTGTCTCTCACTAGACCTGGAGCCTTGCTGGTGACCAGCAAGCCCCAGCAATCCTCCTGTTTCCACTTTCCCTTCTCCTTGTCATGATGCTGTGATTATCGGTGCCAATCAGGACCCTGTCTTTGAAAATTGGACTCCAGGATTTGAACCCTGGTCCTGGGCTTCTCCAGCAAGTGGTATTACTTACCATGCTATCTTTCCAGCATCTTGTTCATATGCTTCAAGTCAAGAGACCCAGTAAGCATTCATGTTTTACCCCCAGATGCGACCTGGGAGTGAACACAATGATGGAGGTGCACTCTGAACACTGCAGACCTGAGGGTGAAGGGGAATTGACCTGAAGAAGCAAAGCTCCATGAGAACATCATTTCCGAACTTGATTATTAAACATTTCTGGAAGTCCATCCTCTTTGGGGCGTAGTCATACTGAAGATGCGTCTCTTGTCCTTCTCGCTGTTATTTACTGCTGGGTTTCTTAAATTGTGGGTGGTGGCCACATTCGGGGTTACATAAGCAAATGTAGGTGTCGTGCAAAACTTGGCAAGAGAAAAAGGTTTCCGAAAATGCCAAGAGCAAAGCTACTTCCGCCATATAAAGAGACTGATGTGTTTGTGGCAGTGCACACCCATATTGTCCCCTGTGACTTCCCTTCAGCCTTGATTCTGAGCCCACAGCAGGTACACTCTGCATAGTGTGTTGTCATATTGCACAATACGGCCGAACACTGAAATACCTTGCTTCAGACTCAAAATGACTGCACGTTATGGGTTTTGGTGTTTTTATTGTATATAAAAAGTTATATAAACATGTTTCAGGTGTGCAAAACAAGGAGTACATTTTCCTATTGTCATTCCTTAGCAGGTAGATATCAACTTAGCATAGTTTTTGCTTGTATAGTGTCAGAAGGTTTGATATTTAAAATTACTGTTTGAGTTGTTGGCTTGCGTTTCACAAAATATTAAGTTTGGCTTGGAATTTGGGCAGAGTTCTCAACCATTTCTGAAATGACCCTAGACATAGTCTGCCACTTGTACTGTATATTTATGCGAAACAGCAAGCACCTTTACACACTGAGCCAACTCAGTGGCTCAGTTATTACTTTTAAAACATAAATATCCAGCTAAGCTAGGACTATTTAGTGTTAGGTTGCAGGTTTTCCATTGAACCTGCATCAACCTTGCATAAACCATTTGGAACGTTTTGGATTCTATTCATTTCCATCGGTTTGTTTACTTTAATAGTATATCAACACTGTAATTTTACAGTATTTTAATTTAGTGATTTCTGTCTTCCAACACTTTTTAATTATAAGACTATCTTGAATATTCTTAATACTTTTCTTTTACACATACATTTTGCATTGACTTAACTGATTTTCAAAAGAATATTTCTGAGATTTTGATCAAAGAGCTATTGACTACAAAGATCATATCTCGAGGCACTGACATATAAATAATATAGAGTTTTGTAATCTGTGATTTTGCTTCCATTTCCCCAGGTACCCTTTAATTTCATTACCATTGCACTGTGTTTGTGATGAAGAGTTTATATAAGTTTTGCTAGATTTATTCCTAAGTACACAATAACTTTGATACTATGATAAATAGTATTATTTTAATTTCATCATTTATCATACAGAAATTAAATTGATTTTTTCTTTGTCTTTCTAAAAATCTTATCTATACACATCGCTTGTCTTCAGCGTATTAGAATTTTCTGGTTATACAATAAATCAACTACATATAGTGACTCTCAGTCTGGGTTCTACTCTTGTGTTTCCTGGCTCTTTTTCTTCAATTTGTGCTGTTGCTAGAAGCTCAAGAGAAATGTTGGTTAGAGCTGATGCTAGGGGCCTATACTAATCTTGCCACCAATCTCAAGAGAGACTTTTCAAAATTATTGAACATTTTTAAATAGATTTTTTGTTGTTGTTGATATTGTCTTTTTGACCAAATTATTTTCTTGTACTCTTGGTTTGCTATGTTAAAAAAGCACAAATTGGTAAATGTCTAATTAAGTGTTTTTCAGATTTTCTGGAGTTTTAATCAAAAATATGGAACATTTTCCTGGACTTCCATTCTTTAGCAATCCTTCAGAAATAACTGATTCTGAGCAATGCTCTATTGACATATGAGGCTCTTAGCGTTTTTTTTCCCCTGGACACAGGGCACTGCATTTGAACTGGCAAATATCCTAGGAAGAAAGTCATACAGGATGCTCAACTTAACTTTCGTGGACCCTTTCTGTTCTAGAGCATAGCTGTCATGCTCCTACTAATTAGGGCAGTTCTTTCACACCTTCAAATGTATGTATGTTTATTTTTTAAATCTAGTCATCTATAATTTTCAGAATGTAACCTGATGCAGGCTGCAACATCTTGCCCAGGATTTGTTTAATTATTAATTGTATTAGTGTGCTTGTAACTTGTTATTGCCAAGATACGCATGCTCAGATTATCAGAAGTTTGAGAACACAATCTGGTAGATCCTTTGTCTTGTGTACCTGGGATGTCTGACTTGGAATACTCCCGAATAGCTCTGGCTTTATGTTTGTCAAACATTTTTTTCCTTGTCTGTGTCTCCACATTTCTAGTGCTGGATGTCCCTAGGCACAATCAGTACTTTGGTTTCATGACTTGTATTGGCCTGCACAGTAGGGGGCTGGAGTATTCTTGGAGGCCATCCCTACATTGTACTTGTTAGTAATAACTTAGCTGATTATGGAAGTAACTTCAAACTATATAAACATATGACCTTAAGTCCAAATTAAATGTTTTTCTTCACTTAAGCCTTAGTTCACTCCCTGAATACTTGTGTCCTCTCCCAAACCATCCAATACAAAAAGGAAATTATATAGAGGAGAATTCGAGCTGGAGATAGAGATCTTAACCCATGCTTTGTCAGTGGCAATATATCACTTCAGGAATGCAAATGCCTTAGGGGTTGAAAAGAAGCATACTTATATATATATGTTATTATTATTAAATATTTTATATATAAATACATAATATATAAAGCCATTTATATTTAATATATAAATATATTTATATAAATATCAATAAGTAATATATTATATATAATAAATATATATTTATATATGTTATACTTATTGGAGGGGCATTCATTTAAAAATTTTAAAAATAGGGTATCACTATTTCACATATGGCTGACAGAGATAAAATGTCTTAATTTACAATTTTTTTTTTTTTTTTGCCAAGACACATGGTCATGTAAAGCTATGCTAGGCCTCTAGTTCTGAAGCCAACGCCTCTCAGCTTTTTGATAAAACCGTGGAACTAAGGTAGCTTTCCCCAGCTGTGAGGATGCCAATCAGTGGCGAACGTACAAGAGAGATGCCCAGCCCCATCTTCAAAGGCAGCTGAAGAAACCTCCTTAAAAAAATCAAGTGAGGAAAACGGAGGTGAGAAAG